>WIXG01000459.1:0-53650 GCA_009869945.1 Mesaphorura yosii | reverse complement strand
ATCGCTCACAAGTTAGTTATAAATTAAAGGACAAAGGACCAATCAAAATCGTGTTTATCTAACAAACTGTATCTAAAACTGATCAATCATGATCAATTTAGTGAATTTCCTGACTACTTCATGTTAAATACGGAAGCCTGCACAGGGTACCTGTATTTCCTTACCGGACAGGACAGAGTTATCCTTGGATCATGGGAACGAGCCCAATATTACGCTCATAACATCATTGAAGACTTGAATCATTGGCTTCAAGGCTGGATTGAATGGAATCTAGTTCTGGACCTGGATGGCGGAGTGAATTGGGCTGGTAATAAGGTTGATGCTCCAGTTATATTTAACAAGTGAGTTACTACTGTCGGGTTTACCCGAGAACCTCTGCCTACTTCATGTGAGAGTCCCTGATGGCTGGTTTCTCAATTTGAAGGACCTCTGGCGAGGCCTACAAGCAACCGATGTATTACGCTCTGGGACACTTCTCAAAGTACATTAATGAGGGCTCCGTCCGTATTTACAACTCTGGTGGAATGAACTTAAACGGTTTGGAAATATTGTCCGTGCTCAGACCAGACGACAAAGTCGTACTTGTGATTTACAACAAGTGAGGATGAACAGCAAAGTTGCAAATGCAATGTTTGACACATTTTTACTACACTGAATTATGTTTTGTGGTTCTCAGGCAAGACATTTTGATACCAGTCTACCTTCATGACGGAGTTCAAGGTGGAAACGTACGAATTGAGATTGAGCCGAGATCGATTAACACGATTGTGTATTCGGATCTAACTTCAGCAGGCAGTAGTGATGGCTCAGTGTTGAGTATAAACTTGCTATTCTTATTGGTTTCTTTGCTTTCGGTTTATTTTTGTGTTCCTAATGTTGCTGCTGCTTTATTACAATAAATAGTTTGCCATTGTCATTAAACACTTAGTTGACGGTCAGTCTTTCAGGGCAGTACCCTGTCCAAGCTATGCTAGAACCATGCATCACTTCGTCGGGAATTGAATGTATTAAAACCCAATCAAAATGTCTGAAAAATTGTCAGATCTAACAAAACATATCAACTGCAATTAATTTCACAAACATACCTCATTACAATAAGACAACAAGCAGACAATCATGTGAGAGTAGGTAATTTACACTGGCGATTGTTCACTTCTACGGTCTCCGACGCTTTTTACCTTGGATTTGGAATTTTCCTAAAGTCCGCTCTTGGTAGTCGTGGCCGTGCCCATTGAGCCTTGAGTGGGCGAAACCTTTCTCCCGTGGTCCACGGAACGATGACTGGTTTGCATTTTTAAACAGCTGAGCTCTTTTGTGTCCTCTGTTTTAATTTTTATTACACCACCGGTTGGAACCTCTTTCTGTGTCGCCTGATTCTTATTGCTGGAAGGTTTGTTCCCTGACTTCCTTTCTTGTTGCGGTCCAAGAAACATTTAGTCAACGCAGTCGTTATAAATGCTCTGTTTTCCTTGGACCTGAAATACACCCCCACTTTTTCTTGTGGAAAGCCAAAACCTCTGCCATGTGGAAACCTTCATTTCTGAAACTGGGTGCAAGTTCTGCTTCAAAAGCTCGGGGTCAAGACTCATTTTCGTGATTATGCTAGGAAAACTTGTATTTGAACTTGAGCGGGAATGCTCAATGCCGAGTTCATGATACAGCTTGCATTTGGGGAGTACATCCGGGTACGAACAGTGAGTTGTCAACTAAATTATCTACACTGGCCAAAAGCTCCAAATCTTGTTGCGGTCGATTTTGTGTGAGAGAACTTCTTTATGATTAACGGGCCCCCCCAATCAGTGACTTGTCAACATTTTTCTTAAAACATCAGCACATAACTCGTGTTCATGCACTCAAATGTGAGTCAGTGAAAACTGAATCGTTAGTTTAACTTGTGGCCAGACGTCAGTTGTATTCGCTGATTATCACACTTTCTAGGTCAAAATTGGCGTGGAAATGGTCAAGAAGTGTGTGTGTGATTGGCTCCAGCTTAAAATTTTACAGGTGAGTTCCAACTACTGTGACCTGTCTTGAGGAATAACTTACAAGCTACGATGTAGACTCCCGAACGACCAGATTCAACGTGAAAAATGGATGGAATTATCGGGAATCCACGACCCTGACGGCCCGACACTGGCGGCCCGACACTGGCGGCCCGCGACACTGGCAGCGCTTGCATTCCTTCCACCATCAGAAGTTGCGGACGCGTACGATATTCTCGAGGCCAATGACTTTTTTGAGCAGAATGAGGGTATCCTTCGACCCTTCCTCAATTACTTTGAGACCACCTGGATTGGGTCTATGGATAGCCGAAAACGCAGACGCCCTCCACCTTTTGATATTGAACTTTGGAATTGTCGGCAGTCCGTCGTTGATGGACTTGGAAAAACCAACAACTCGTGCGAAGGCTTCAACCGAGCCATCAACTCGATGCTGAGCGCAGCCCACCCGACAATTTTCAAATTAATCGACTGCTTCAAGAAGGAACTCGAACTCTCCAGGGCGAAGATTGAGAAAATTATTGCTGGCAATAATGTCCCGTCTGGCCGAGAAATATACAAGCAAAGTGCTGCTCGTCTGAAGAAGGTTGTTGATGAATACACTGAAGATGATCCAGAAGCCCAGCGCAATGTAGATAATGAGAAGAAGATAAAGGAGCTTCATTACCTGCGTGGAGTAGCCCACAACATCGAGTACAATGTTTAATACTGCCTTGTTATCTTTTTTTATCTTTTACTTTCCATTTTTATCTTTATCTTTTCTTTTATACCATTTATCTGCTGCTGTGCAAGTGTATTGTAGTCCACATTTTCAGTGCATAAGACTGAGGAAGTTTTTTGCACTGATAGTGGGTGTTGGGAGCATTACCGTGTACATATTTTCCATCCCGAACTCCTTCCCTACCCCGGGTCCGGAATAGAGACTTGCCCGTTAGTGGACCTGCACTGCTATCACCAATTCAAATTGGTAATAGCAGACTAACTCTATTGCTCAGTACGCAGAGTCGAGAATTTAGGGCCGCCAGTGTCGGGCCGACAGAGTCGTGTTACGCTTTATCGGCCTGCCGAGTACGAATAGCGTGCTCCGGTCGCCGAATTGCACCTGGGCGATAGAAAGTCGCGAACTGCAGTGTGTTTTCGCTCATTGCAAGTTGTAAGCTTGACTAATCTGAATTTTGAAACCCGAGTATGTAATGGAACACAGAAGGCAGTATATTTATTCATCGTCTCATGAGCGATTTAACATGTCGCTTCCACCCAATCCATTCCGTAACATAATTTATTGACTCCAATGACGGCCAGGAGTGCAAACAACGTACTCGTTTCTGTATTGCTTTTTTTTGCTTTCTCAGTGCAGCAATTACGTTCTTCACTTAGATGATTAGTGTGCCACTTGCATGAATTATCAATTCAAAGGAATAGAAATTGGGTTCCGAAAAAATCGATAAAGGTTAAAGCTTTCTGGCCTCACCCAGTCCGTGTATGCAAGAACACCCATGCAAATTTTATCATGACCGAAAGGCACGAATCCCCTCAATTTTACCAGTGCTTTGGTGAATCGTCTTGGAAGTTGATAGTTTAAAATGACGTCCAATAGCAAAACGTGCGAACCAAATTCGAGCTCCAGCGGGGCAGTCGGTCAAAGGACAAGGTTTCTGAAGCGAAGTATTTACGAACACTTCAAGTGGCCGTTCAAGATCGTGAGAGGTGTTGGCTACGTAAGTTTTGAGCATGGTCATCTGTATCAGTCGGATGAAATCAGCTACTACGAGTCAGGCTGCCTTTCCACTAAATTTCCCAAGTCCCAAGTAGCGTACCCGCTATTCTGCGTCTTGGTCGCCTTGGGGTGCCTCACCTACTACTCGTTGTGGGGCGCGAAGTACTTCGAAAAGAAGATCACACCATACAATTCCTTTGAAAGTCTAGTCATTGTCATTGCTGGATTTGCCGTGTCGACCTGGACAACATTCTTGAAATTATACGGCTTGATTTACAGGCGGAGTGCGGCTGCCTTCATGAAATCCACAATTTCAGAGGTGACAAGTGGAATTTCTACGTTACACGTCTATTCTGAGGATTGCCGAAGGATACTTGAGGAATCAAGGAGGCAAACACTGAATATTATTGCCCTCTATTTGACAGTTATCTTGGGGTATCTGTTTGCAATTAATTTCGTCCATGGCATCGTGGTCAGATATTTTAATAATGATGACTCTGGACTGCTGCTGAACGCGGCTGTATCACTTTTGTGGAATTTGGTTTGTTACGGCCATTTCGGACTCTCAATCTGGATCACAAGCTATCTCAAGCTTTACTTTTCTTGCCTTCGAATTCTCAATCTAGAACTAGCAATATTCGAAGCATGCGCGTATTCAATGACCAGGTTGGAAGGAGAAGAGCGAGGCGAGCCGGAATGTCAAACACAGCAACATTTCGGTAAAATCGACGATGCTGGCAACAATAGTCCCAAACGTCGAAGTTTGAACTCGGTACAACCGATGGCGATAGCTCTTGCACCGATTTCACCTGAGATCAAGTTGACCAGTGCGTGGCCAGACTCAGACATTGTCACTCAAAGGAGTGATAAACAACCAGAAACGGAAACGCCCACCTTGAACCCGATTGCGGAAAGATTTGAGCCAATGCTGAAGAATTGCATCCTATTCTACTACAAAATCGAAGCTTGCGTAGATAATTTTAACTCCTTCTTTAGCACAATTTTGGTCATTGAATTCCTATACTGCATTGCAGTAGTAACGTCTAGCTCGTTCTATTTCTACGCTGTCATCATAGAACGTCCCATCCCTGTGCTGGTGGGAATGCAGGGAACAGTGACGTTGGTTCTGCACGCCCTCATCTTGTACGACTATTCAACGGCTGCTTCGATGATGGACACGGAGGTCAATAATGTGCTGTCCAGACTTCAACTAATTTCGTTGCAGGCCCTCAGTACCGAAATGCGGCATATGGTGAGCCTAAGAACTATATTCTTTAAAAATGGTGAAACACTACTTAGCAATAAATTAATTTTGGGTTGCAGATTCAGATTCTCGTTACCAAAGTCAGTTCGTGTCCTCCACAAGCCAGTCCTGGCCGATATTTTACGATCAACAGAAATCTCATCACATCGGTAAGCTCATTACTACTCGGAATGTAAAGTAATCTGACAAATAAATTACTGTGAGTGAAAAATTCTCTGTATGATTCCTTTTCAGATCGTATCCGCACTAACAGCTTATCTGGTGATTCTAATTCAATTTCGTCAAGGCAGACAAAGCAAAGAAACTTAATGCTAGCAATGCAACGTACAGCTCAAATAAGAGAGAAGCGTTTCATTGGATAGAGTAAACTTCTGGCTAGGCATTCATTATCACATTAATCATCCATTAATAGCGAATAATTACTATTGTAATTGATATTCAATCACTGTAAAAAAAAAATTGAACCTATTCTCATCGAAGAACATGTATCTGATATGGTGAAGGGTGAATTTAACCCTATCGAAGAAAATGAAACGGAGTTCTAGCGCTGTGGTAATGAATTTCCATCACATTTGTAGGTACGCAAATATTGTCGACGTCGTCGACAGGTGAATGTCTCTTTTGATATTTTCCAAATGCGAAATATTCAGCCGCCGACACGATTATTGAATCATTTTCAGATCAAATGATTCAATCGACACGTGCGTGTTGCGAAAGTTAATATGGGATGAGCCCGACTCCAGATGGATTATGACTAGACACAGAAGCATAGCAGTCAGTGCGGCAAATTATTAAAGCTACGATTCTCTCACAATTTTCTGCTTAATACACGGTTCGAACTTCGAAAAAACGTCAGCCCGGAGAAGCAACACAAGCATTTAAAACATGGACAATGTTGGAATGTTTCAGGTTCAATTTGTGAATCCTCGTGGTTCCAGCAGACGTGCGTAATTATCGCCAAAATGGGCCAGTTCCTCCAGGTAATTTGCACGGGACCAAACTCAAAACTCCTGGATTCTGCGAATGCATACTTTTTCTGCAGCCCGAGGAAACTTCACACAGATATGTGGTGGCTTCCTCGTGCTTGGGCCAAGCCCCTGTGCCTTCGTGGTGTGCATGGGATTTCTAGTCGGGATGGCTGTGCTTTTCGTCTTCCAGTTAGTTCTTCGATGTTAAGTTGAGGTTTTAAGACATATTCACTAGATTTCATTTTTCAACAGGCTTCTACTCATTAACGAGCATTTGGGTGCTATCACTGGGCATGTTGGACTCACGTTGTATGGCCTCACCATAATATTCTTTACTTGGACGTGCGTGACAGATCCAGGAGCAATTCCGAACGGTCAGCATTGTACTGCATTACCATTGCAGACTCTTTCCGTCCACCCCTCACAACCCTGCAATACATACCTCTTTCAGACATGACGTTACGAGACTACTTTACAATATGTCCGAGATCGTCTGATGAAATTGGGTTTGGGCGATATTTCTGCAACAAATGCCAGTTGTCCAGACCTCCACGTTTGTACCACTGCTCCACGTGCGGGGTCTGTGTACGTAAGTCAAATTAACTCTAGAGTTGTGGCTATGAGACCAAAGTTTCTATGCCTGAGCATATTTCGGTTCTACTCCGACACAGGGAGACAAGATCAACATCTGATGCTTGGTGGCACCTGCGTTGGTCAGCGCAACTTTCCCCAATATTTCCTCTTCAATCTTTGTGTGGTCCTGCTATCTTGTTACCTAATTGCTGTAGATTCCTGCCTGCCTCAGGAAAGTAATTACAAAATATGTGGAACGCTCCATTCACATTGTGCTTTATTACAGTATTAGATAACAGTCCGCCATACCTGGACAGCACATTCGACTTCTTTAACGCCATCTTGTCACTGGCGTTTTGTTGATCTCGCCACAAACCAGAATCTGTATCGTCCTGTACAGATTCGTCCTCCTTTCACAGGACAAAACTTTACGGGAGGAATTCAGGGTACTCCAAATTCTAATTCCAAACACTCTACAATGATAAATTCTGAATGTTCCAATTATAATTGCCAATTACACCAGTTCCTTAGAGGATACGATAATCGCCTCAATCGGACGAGAAAATGTTGCAGCTCCTGGTGGCACGTCTTTCTCCCAAGTCCAAGGGCCAAAAGCATATTCTGTATGTCCGGCACATTCAATTATGAAACTCGCTTCCCTGAACCTGTGCCACTGATCCAGCTTGAATTTTTCGGCCATGTAGGACCAATCAGCGCGAATAGAATTACTCCCGCCGGTTCTTTGCGCATTCTTGGACAGAATTGTTTCTCGTCTCTCCATCTACAGTAGCATTTGACCAGACCAACAACTCTGCACTTGACAGCAACAACAATGGAAATACCATACAAAGTACGTAACGTCAGATTTTCGGTCTGCTTCACCAGCCTCACAAAAACTCCAGGTCCTACATGCATTTTATACAAATGTTTTCAGGATTTGACTGACGTTTATGTCCGAAGCGGCGATCTTCGTGTTATAAGATTCTTTAACCATTCCCAAGCAGAAGTTAATCATAGTCAGGCGCACCTAGAAGTTTCCTTCCAGAGCGTTCGAACTGCCGATTACGAGAAGCTGGTTCCGAATGAGATGTCCAAAGCCAAAGTGAAAGATACGCAATCATTGCCGCTCATTGATAACGGAGGTAGGAGTCAACCTGTCCAGTTTTCACGAATTTCATGTCAATTGCAATTGTACCACTAACAGATTTGCCTCTGCTCCCTGCAACGCGGATCCACCACCCATTGCACGAACACGCAACAAACGAATTGCAAACCTGGCTGAGGCTACACAGACAACTGCAGCAGCTGCCCCAACCCGAGGTCAGCTATCGCATGAACCATCCAAATCCTTCGACGCTGAGCGAACACGCGATTCCCAGAAGCGAACTGCACCCAAATCAAAGGGACGAATTTGTTCAAGTCGCCAGAGCCAGCCAGATTCAGCAGGTCATTGAGTTGTGCCTGCGAAGAGATCGGGACGGATTAAGAGAACTTGCAAAGTGTGTAAATGTCGGAGCTCTAATAGGTAAACGAAATCTGACTTCATTTTGCGTTTGTGCATTGCATAATTCGAAGTGTCGTCTTCAGGGGTCTTGGATTTGGAGCCAAACAATCTGCAATTTATGGAACTTTGGGATGGAACGCCATTTCTGTTTTCAAGCCCGGTGGCCATTGGCAATGTCCGCGAAGCCGCGCGACGTCAGCGTGTGATGCAGAGAAATCGGAAACTTCGCTTGGATCCTCGCAATCACTGGCTTGGGTTTTATCAAATGATCGCTGCTGGGTTGATGCGCCCGGCTCAATTTAATCTGGTCAGGCGACTCACCCGTGCCAGACATAATCAGTGAAGCTGCTGATCGTTCGAAGAATGGACAAGTATGTCACATGTTGGAAAGAGTTAATCAGACAAAAATAATTGCACCGATCTAGAGTTCGGCCAATAAACTAAAAGTACAACCAATGCGCAAGTTGTTCGCAACTAGAAAATGAGAAAATCATAACCGTAAGATGCATAATCAGAAATTAGAATTCAAGTACCAGAAAAAATCTCACTAAGTGACAGCATCGGAGCATAGTTCAAAATGCAAGTGTGTTTATTACAACGATGAACGAGGTACAAGGTTTTAAAGTTTAAGGGTTTAACGTCTTAACTTTTAAGAATCAATCGAAACGCTTAATGCAAGTACCAAATGTGTATACCCAAACAAGAAAATTAAGAATTGAACGGAAACGCATTAGCATGAACATAACGAATTTAGGACTTCAATTAAACCTGAATTAACCATTTGTATTTGACTTATCGTATGTGTGAACTTATTCATCGCTGCCTTCATCTTCTGACGACTCGACTTTTCCTTTCCCACGTTTCCCACCTTTCTCTTCAATTTTAGCACGTTTGTTGTACTTGGCCATTTCCTATGAAGTCAAGATTTTTGATAAGTTTAGGAAAACTGCTATTTCTTTTCACCTTCTTCCAAATGAACTAATGTGCAACTTTTAAGTATTCAACCTTACCTTTTCATAATTTTCCTTTGCACGTTTAGCCAGATCATCAAACTTCTTCCTGACAGCAGCGGATTCTTTGTGCCATCGAGCAGCCGCTTCTTTTGCCACTTCGGTTGCTTTTAGGTCTGGGTTTTCTTTCTTAAGGTCTGTCCTATTAGCTTGAAGATAAAGAAAGTAAGCAGACATCGGGCGTTTCGGGGCATTTGGATCCCTCTCTCCTTTCGTGCGCTTGCGTTTCTTTCCTTTCTCTTCGGCTTCTTCTGCTTCGGCAGGCGGAGGGACATATGATTTCATTTCCTTTTGATATCTTGCCTTGTCACGCTCTGCCATTGCATTGAACTTTTGCTTAGTCTTCGCATCCATCGCCTGTTCCAGGGAAATAACACTGATTAGGCTTTACATACAATAGAGTCCTCATTCCTGATTAAGGAACTTAAACTTACACTCCATTGCTCACCACATTGTTTTGACATTTCTGCGAAGGGAATCTTCGCCCCACCCTTCTTCTTCATCTCGTCGCGGTACGCCTGGAGAAAGAAAGTGTAAGCGGTGGAATTTTTCTTGGGTTTTTCACCGGCGTTTGCTTTAGACATGTTGAGTGCGTGTACTGCAACAAGCAAAATAACGAACATCGTATTACCAATTGCCAACCAGTTAAAGGTCAAGGGCGCTGTTCCAACCGAATGTCAAATTGCCAAAGTAAAATCATGTCATTAACTTACGTTTGGACAAAAGGCAAATCTGTGATCTTCACGTAAGCCTGAGTTTGGAGCTTAATCTTCTAGATTTTTTCCTGATGATGAGGTCTTCGTGATAAAACTTTTCAGTGGAATCAGTTGTAAAACAATAAAATCTTAAAATTAAGACTTGGGAAATAGGATCACAAAATTAAGAACGGACGAAATTTGTTGGCTAACCACAACCGAATACTGAGCAACACTGATGTATTCGGATGGCTTCAACGTGAACTGGACGAAATAACGAGGAAGAGAGAAATGAGTACAGTGCACGGTAGAATAGGGAAATTAGAAAGAATGGACTTGACAAAGGACTTGAACACGATGCAGGACTCGTAACACAACGGAGTTCATTGCAGTTCATTACTGAAGTAGCAAGGGCAAAGGCATGCGTTCGCTACCGTTTGCATTCTCTCGAATCTTCCATCAAATGCTGAGAGACGAAACGCTCTTTAGCCTTTGGATATGCTGCAGCAGTAAATGCAAACGCTCCTTGAAAGTGGCTTCGACGCCTTTTCATAGCTCACATTTTAAAGCAGATTAGCATGGATCATTTGATTTTCCGTTGGGGTATTTTTGGGAAGATGTCTGGACAAAAACTTGATTGAAATTATTGAAGTCGTGCTTCTCGTTAGAAGTAAGAACACCTTCCAGCGTCCCAGCGTGGCTGGCCGCATTTATCCTGCTCACTCTTAATCTAATTGCGTGCACGTAACTTGAGATGAGATGTACGAGATGTCTTGTGAGCAGTTTTTTGTTTCATTTAAAAACTTAATTGGAATAGTTTCACACTGCATTATTACACTATAAAATCATGCTATTAGCCATTATCACCCTTCTTGATGACGAGCAGTGGCACGTACAGAGCCCAACCTCGCACTCGGCAGATGATCAATGACTATCAACAGCATTACACGAGCTGAGCAGCTATACAAGAAAAAAGTTTGACAAATTGTAATTGCAGCTATTAAGCAGCAGCAGCAGTGCATTTTGTTTTTCGACACGTACGCGATGAAGGCTCGTAACACGTTTCACACATGTACACAATAATAACCATTGCAGCTAGCCGTATGATTAACTCGACACTTGTGGATTGTGTACAGAGAATGACAGTCCGGACTGAATTAGACTCGAGCCAACGCAGTGCAGGCAGCGCAGCGATGAGCAATGAAGCCGTCATTGTCGTCGTCATTTCAGTCATATTGTCTTCTGAATCTTGAATTGAGACCTTTTTCATTCTTCATCGCAGTCCAATTACATTTTACACGTGAAATGTGTGAAAATTATAATAATTTGATGTTTATGCGCAGCGCAGGACACAAAATTCTGTCTGATGATATCATAAAATTATACAATTACAATTTCTACTATACATAAGGCATTACCAAAATCGACAGCGTACTTGAGCCTCTTGAGCACTTGGCTGGCTGCTGTTGGCTCGACGCTCGACTGCTACTGTTGGAATTTGGATCTCGCGATCTGGGATGGGGAAGAAATTATAATCACAATAATAATAGGAGGTACAAAACCTGCTTACTACAACCCACCGCCTTCGTTGCTGTGCTTTCGTGTGCTGCGCCGCTGAGTTAGCTGAGTACTTGTCTTGAGCGAGTCTCAATTTCACTACTCCACTGCTGCTGCTGCTCCGTAATGTAATGTAATGATATATTGAAATATACAAAAGGAAAAAATACGAAATGATTTTATAAAGTGTTGAAATTTATAGCGTATCAAAGTATGCGATGCTCATCATGCTTTGTCTCACGACACGGACCAGACCACGGCTCGGTTCATAAATAGTATTTAACGAAATTCAGTGATGAATGGGTCGCTGCTGGTCGCTCGCGCAAGTAAGAAAAGAAGAAAGCCCTGCCTGACGTGGTGACCCGGCGTGTGCCCGACGCAGTGTTAGCGTTTAATTGTCTAGATTTGATCAAGATTCATCACCAGAATTTATCCAAGCAAGTTAACGTGCATACGCGAATAAAATATACTTTTCTCAAAGTTGTTTGTGAAAGTTACAAAAAAAGTTCATTTCTGGTGGCGCTGTGACTTTAGTCATTTTATTTTTAATATTTGTGCTTGTCTTGACCGTCATTATTCGATGATTTTTTTACGGGATTGAGTTTCTTGGCACCCTTGCAAGATAACCGTAATTTATCCATGACGTTGCTAAAAGGCCGACATAAAATGACGAGCAGCGCCAACAGTAACAACGATGTCAATGAGTACTGGTGGATTGAACACGCACTCGCCCAAGCACTCACTGAGCACCCTGGCGAACTTGTACGCACGGGATCGCCGTACGTCCTGTGCTCCATCTTGCCTGGACATTGGCGATCGAACAAGACGCTGCCAGTCGCCTTTAAGGTAAAAAAAAAGGGTTTCTTAACAATAATTCAAGCCCGAATCCTGCGTCATTTGAAATCTCCGCTTGGGCAGGTCATAGCGCTTGGCGAAGTCATTGACGGAACAATGGTGACAATTCGTGCTGGAAACGATGAGAACTTTTGCGCAGAACTTCGGAACGGATCGGCTATCATGAAAAATCAAATGGCCAAATTCAATGATCTCAGATTCGTCGGCAGATCCGGAAGAGGTAGCAATTTGGCCAATTTCCGCAAAATCTCGACAGCCAGAGTTTGTACTCATTGGTTTTTGCCTTGCAGGTAAAAGTTTCACGCTAACAATAACGATTGGCACAAGCCCACCGCAAGTCGCGACATACGGAAAAGCCATTAAAGTGACTGTGGATGGTCCACGCGAGCCACGCTCCAAACAATGTAAGTATAGTTCTTTACGCTAATTAGTGTCCGCTTCACGCCTAGCCTGCTGTTTGGTGCTTTTGCTTTGTTCGTGGTGATCTGTTGTCGCAAGGCTTAATAAGGGCTGATTACCTGAAAACAATGCTCAACGATCAACTTTGACTTGCATTACTAAATGAATCACACAAATTATCTTGGTTTGCGAATGAGAATTTTACCCGGTCATGAATTAAATCGCAAATCGGCAAATCTCACTTCCAATTTCCGAGAGGGTGAACGGTACAAGACTGCAAGATTAATTTCACGAAGGCCGATGAACTTATACGGATTCTGGCCAAGACGCAGCGACTTGAGTCCATTACAAATTAGTAATCTGTTGTGATCACAATAAAAAGAGACCCACCAGAAGAACGGAGTTGAGAGGTTTCAAATTAAACATGCTCAAAAGAGAAAGAAAAGGGTACAGCGCTGAACAATGAGACGAGGCAAGGCTGAAGCCATCCGACAATGCATTTTGCCTGCAACGAATTTAGTACAGAAGGGAATCACAAGATTTTTATTTTGAGCATCTTTTATCTCATTCCAATTTCATAGAGAAATGAGAAATATTTTCCCATGAAGTTTTCCGTTCTTCATTCTTGAGTTGTCCACAGCAAATTGATTCTACTTTTAAAATTGTGATAATGCAAGATGCGAAGAAGCTAACGCTGAGACGTCGATGGAAAACGGCATTTCGCATTTCGCAATCCGAAAATTGCATTACTACATGGCCAAATTCCGCCAGCGCTTATCAGCGGCAATTTACTACGACTGGTAGACTTGGGAATTGGGCACTTCCTTCCGAGCCGTTGACAGACCCGCAAGGCAGACAGACAAGTCCAGATAGCGATTGCTACGCTCGGCGCTCAGAGAACGACAGGAAGATCTAAGAAGTTTCCCACACTTTAAACTCAACTCAGCTCGGACTCTGCCCGTGCCATTCGAGTTGGGTATAAGACGCTTGAATGCGTGGCTGGTGATTAGGGACGACACAAGAAGATTCATGTCGTCTTTCTTTCATCATCAAACTTCACACTCATAATTTACACTTAATCACAGTACGCGACACAGACCGTAGACCGTCAGAGTCCCTTTAATCGGCTTCAATAGCATCAAATATCAAGTAAGAGTTTGTGTTGGATTTGAGTGATTTTTTAACGCTTCGGCGGTATCCATCGGAATTATTAAACGATGATTTTCTCGAATCTTTTACCATGAAATGCGTCCTTTGTTTCATTCTATTGGGTTTGCCGAGTGAATGGTGAAGTGTGCGCTGCACATTTGTCATGACTGTGTTTAGTAGGCCATTTGATAATGCACGAGCAAGAAAAGAGCACATGCCGCGGCACCTGCACCATGCCGCTGCCACCGGTGCGCGAGTTTTTACAAAAGTCTCCTTCAATTCATCGTTCAAACTCTAACAAGATTCATTTCACATAAAGTAAGACTCACAAATCGGCTCACGGATGATCCACGTACTGGACTGCACGGCATTGGGCAGGAGAGTCATTACAATTATTATTGGCAAAGTGCTGCCACTTGAGCTATGACAGATTCTCAACAACACACCAGTAATTTTCATCCAACACTTTATAAATACATGCTCGATTGTTGTTTATTGTTGTGTTGTGAAACCATCAGGCAGGCATAAGCCCTTGCCTAATAACACGGCCACGGCGAAGCATAAAAAATGATCCAACCACATTGTTACGCTCAGCGAGACAACAAAAACGTCACGGCTTAAAGGGAATCCTTTTTTATGCCGAATTTAACGTGAAACCTTTTTTGGTTCTTAAGTCACTGAACCTAATCATTAATTTCTTCTTGACTGCGAAGTGAGAACGCGACGTCCTCAGCTTCAGCAGTAACTCATGCCGTTCTTTCACTGCGCACTTAACAACGAATGACTTCGCTTATCCTCGTGAGCATCGATCAAGATCACCATCGACAAAAATTCATGACTGAATTCTTTTACTTTTTTACAAGAGATTTGTATCTTTTTAATCATAATCCAAGCACTCAGATTAGATTCGCTCTTTTAGTGTGCCAGCCTAAGCTTGAGTCTGTCTTAGTTGAGCAAATCCCTCGTCGTAGTCTTGTGCTTTTAATTTGAACTTAATTTGAAAAATCAATAACTCGGCTCAATGATTCTTTTCTCTCGACATTGCCATTGCATTGCTAAGCCTTGTGAGCATGCGCTTAATTATGTGATGCAAGTAATTCATGGAACTCACGCATCAAAGATTTCTCCTTAAATTGAGCTGCAATTTTATGTCTGCCTTCAGTAGGGCAACCACACCAGTTCCGTGGACTCACACTGGGACCACGTGGTCCGTTCTTTCCACCTGACCTCGATCAACTGCGAAGAAAATCGATCACGAACATGACCGCGTCGGACTACACTGCGAATAATCCGAGTTTTACAGTCAAATTCTCGCCCAACTCCATTTCGTCATCAAATTCGGGTGGCGGTGGTAAGCAAATTTCATTTCCATTTCCGTCTCGCGCGATTACAAACACTCACCTCTTCTTAATGTAGGAAAATTGCGTGGGAAAAGGGTTCAGCATTTTATCACGTCTCAACGACGAGAGTTTTCATCAAAAATTGTAGGAATCTGGCAGCAGGACGAGCAATTGTGCTCAATTCAAGTTGATTATTCCTGTCATTACAATATTACACGTCCGCGTACAAGGCAGAAATGTAGAAAGAAGCAATCGCTGCCTCAATTCAAGCTCAAACTCATTTCATTTTTTCATTCCTACGTACTGTAGTTGTCCTAAAATTTTTCAATTTCAGTTGGCACTGCCTGCTTGCTCGCCGTGAAAGGGTTTCGATCACATCCTTTTCAATATTTTTCTAGTACAAACATAATAATCATGATTCATGAATTATGATAATCGCGGCAATAATACGCGGGCAAAACAATCAAAAAGACCTTGTCGTAAAAACTGGTTGTTTGTTTTGTGTTCGAGTTTGGCTCGCATCTCGGAAAACAGAAGCCATCCAATTTCGAATTAAGTAGAAAATGCTCACGTACTTGAATTTTGAATTGAGTAAAGGTCAGAGTAACGTTCACTATTCAACCATTGCATTTCTTGACTCATAAGAGAAATTCTGATGAGCCAGCTGCAATTCTACATTAACAATTGACAAATTATCGCTGCAGGTTTGAGGAGAAAGGCAGACAAAATAGCACCTTGCGCTAAATCAGCGTCAGCATCCAAATACTTCTGCTATGCTTCCCTTTGATTTAGCATTAGACAATGTTACTCACTCAGTTCGCATAATGCGACTTGCTGAGGACCACCTGTTGTGCTCAATTTTATTCCACTTTCTCATTCTCATGCACAACGTCGACGTCTGCCCGATGATGTGAGCAGGAGCGGGCATGGCAGAAACTTGACTTTGGAATAATTAATTGTATCCGTCGTCTGATTTCATTGAGATGTCAGTCACACTACGATACAAGTTGTGTTTTAATCAGAGCCGTCGTGCTAAACCGTGCCCGTCTCTCTTTGCGGTGACTTGCGCGTCAGGTGTCAACGCGTGGCGCCCGCTCAGGTCGCCGGTGACTGACATCAAATTACATACGGCTAGACCGTGGGCACGCATTGATCAGTTGTTGGTGCTAATGGTGACAAAAGAACGGCGTAACTTTCTAGTGCCCTGCCCGCGCCTACTGGCTGAAATGTGTTCGACCGCCAGCCATCGCACGTGTGCGATGTGTGTCTGCATGAGAAAGTTGATAATATTATTTTAATTTGATTTCTACCACTGCAAATGACATTTTGAATAATATCAAACTCAATTCCGATAAACATGGCGTCCAATGACTCGTCGCGACGCAGAAAAACAAACTCGCAATATATCTGGCAAATTCTGCAAGGTTCTTTTTCGTTAGTTAACTTTGCGGGACTCTTGGGACCTCTTTTCTGAAACAGTATCAAAAGCGCGATATTCGATACCGTTTGTAGTTATAAATAGCAGTTCCAATTCACGAATACGAACACAAATTAACCGCAAACATCCTTCACAAGAAACGGCGACGACGACTACGATTCGAGGGTCCATTTGCTACTTCACCTCACTCGACTGGAGCATAATCATGACGTAATTTAGTAGAATTTATCTGCCTTGTAATTTGTATTCAATAACGTTAAACAGACTTGCATGAATTGCGTGCGGGCTGCTATCCTTCGGCAAATGCTAACTAGTACACTGTCCTCGCCGTAATTTTAGGCCAACAAGTGCCGGCTGGACCGCCACAAATGTCCTGAAATCGAATCACAGAGAAAATGAATGAATGAATGCTAAGTAGAATTTCGTCCTTGCGTGTTTGAAAATTGGGCATAATTTGAGAGACTTGAGTTGCGGAAGGTTAGGATTGGGATTTGGGCCCGATCCACTCCACAGAGTTAATTGTATGGGTGCTCTTTTGGGTGCATCGCGTGCTTCTTTGTCGCAAGCACAGTCCCACTTATCGGTTTCCATTCTATCGGGCCGGGCCTCAAGCTAAACCGTTCATGTTTTGTCAATTCAGGTGGTGAGATGTCAAGTGCAATGAATTTCGTGCCGACGAATGAAGGCGGTAGTGGCTGGACGTACGGAAGCACGAGTGGTGGAAGCTACACGAGCAATTTCATGCCCTCCGTGTACAACGATATTAATCCAACAGCGCAGCCAGACAACGGATTCGGCTCCGGTAAGCAAACTTTGATTGTTATCATGCCACGTACGGCAAAACAACTCCGCACTCGCACTGGAAACCGTATCTGTATAAAAAAAACAAGCATTTCATCTCGCGCAATCTTTCCAGCCCCTTTCCTGTACAAATACAAGAACAACTTCTTGAATTACATATTTTATTGCGCGTATCATTTTAATCTACACGATCGTAACATTGCATTATGTGAGTTTTCATCAGCTTTCAGATCTCTCGCACTAATCTCTCATCTAATATGACTAATACGACTTGATTACATACATCAGCTCATTCGATTAAGGTCATTAATTTTTTGCTCCGCGCTTGGTGTGAGTTCCATGTAAAAAGTGTATGCATGAGACCGGCCAGAGTACAGCGTTTGGTCGTCCGCCCAGCATTTGAGTCACAAAAACACCGAAAAAGTGTTATTAAATAGCTGCAGGCAAACAAGTTTCAAGTTTCGAGAGTAAATTATGAGTAAGACATAATCATCACTCGAAATAGAGCTCAGCGCCTTCGCTCAGTCCCGGTCAGCCAGAAATCATCGTGATCGCATCAATATGACTTATACCAGATTAAATAGAGAGATTACAAGAATTACGCAGCTTTGATGACCGCATGAGCGTGGAATTAAGATCATCCGGAAAAGTCGTTTGATTATTGATACTTACTACCCGAAATACGCCTTTCTTGCTTCCACGAGTGTAATTGAGAGCGGGCAGGGTTTATAATTTTCTTTTCTCACTTTGCCCCGTGCAACCCTTTTCTACATGAATTTCATTCTCATAGGGCTGATGTCGACGTCCGACCTGATGGCTTCCGCCGAATACTTCAGTCCCCATCAGTCCGCCACAACATACCATCACCTGGCTCCATCCAGTCCCACTCACCACCATCATACTTCATCCCATTATCAGTCACCATCAGCATCCTTACACCACCACCATGCTCATCACCATCAATCCTCACAATACCTCCATTCGTCGTCCCCATACTATAGCAGCAGCCCGTCGTCCGCTCAGTACATGTCTTCAGTGGCACTGATGGGCCCAGCACACTACGGGACAAGTGCAAGCCCCGGAAGTAGTGCCAGCGCGGCGCTCGCCGGGCTTAATGGCAACGGAAGCAACGGAGGTGGCATTCTGCTTCAGCCAACATCGGTATACTCGAGTCATCTCACCAGTTCCTCCTCGACATCATCCCTGGCGACACTCCAACCATTGGTTGACCCAAGCGTCAAGTCGGACTTGACGATCACCATGTACACTCCACCGAATAGCTCTCCTCACCTGACGAATATAAGCGCTGCGGGCATGCTGATGGAGGCCGGCACTCACGGGTACCAACCGTTGCAGCAGCAGCACCTGCACCACGGGAATGTGATTCGATCTCATCACCAGCCACACTCTCACCTGATGGGGCTGACCGGCGTAAATCCGAGTGACATCGAAGCTGAGGCTGAAGCCATGGAGGACGACGACGGGCCCGGACCGCGGCAGACCAGCTCGAGTGGACGCAACGGAGACGAGGACGGGAGTATCAGCCTTGAGACAAAGTATAATATCCTGGCTGCAGGAGGGGGGTCGGCTACAGGTGCTGGAGGCTCAGGTAGTGACGGGAGCAGTAATGCGCTTGCGCACTTGACAAATATTGTGAGTGCGGCAGGCCACAGTGTCGGAGTACCCACGACCAACAACGGCGGTGGGAATCACGAGTCTGCCTCTGGAGATTCAGCCGGCAGGCGCGGTAGCGGCAACGGCATCGGCCCTCACAACACAGACGGGTTAAGCGTGTGGCGACCGTACTAAAAGCCCACTATCGTTCACGGTGAAATATCACAGTTCCTAAGAATTCTATGTAAGTTACGTACTTTAGTAGTAGAAGTGACAGGAATGAATTACTGAATTTGTTATCCCGGTTACTATTATTTTTATTGTCTATTCATAAATGTACACTCTGGTTAAAGTTAAGAGTAGGATTTAACAAGATTGCAACTCTCGTCATCTCATTCTCGTTCTGGGCTATGATCCTGTCTCACTGTCATTGTAGTCATGAAAAAGGAAACAACAGTATCTTCCGGGACATGTGCAAATGCAAATACAAATAGTAAGTAGGTTTAGTCTTAGTTGTAATCTGTTTATTTTGTCTTTTATTGCAGTAAACTACTTTAACTAACTTAAATGTTAGAACCAATCGCGAATTTTGATTTTAGCTACATTTAGGACCTTGTCAGACTGTACAGCAAGAATAAAGTATTTATGCTTCAGATGAAACTCCTCCACTCGTTACCTTTTCACACTTTCAGAGCTATACTTGCCTGATAATTCGCGTAACCCATTTTTGCTAAATTTGCAACGATTTTACTCGACATTTTGCTTTGAACCGAGTCAGAATGAGTCGGGTAATATAACCTTGGGCTAATTAATCCATCTGTGAGATCTTATTCAAGAAAGCGACAACAATAATGGAAGAAAAGCCGTAGGCTAGTTCGGAGTCAAGCCTTAAATTGCGGTTCTTCGGTGGGTTTTCTGCTACTGGCTAACCAGAAAATTACGCGCCCGTACTAGCCCCGCCGTAACGATGAATAAGGCCTGAAGATTACACGACCAATCGCATTATACCAATTATGGCCAGTGGTTTGGTTAGCTGGTTAGCAGCAGCACACAATATTCAGTACCAAAATTATGGTAAACCGAATTTCCAACCAAAAACCCCAAGTTTCATTCATAATATGAAAACTCCAACGTGCACGAAACGGAAAAAGCGCAGAGTCTTCTTTCCATGCTGTCATTCACATCTTTACACCAACATCATCACTTTGACCACTTTTACCACGATGTGCATACACGATTTAACCAGAAACGCAATTTTTTCCAAAACCATAATTCGTAATTGCATTTTATGGTTACGAGGGTTTGCAAGGTGAGTCTGCTACTGTTGCGCTGCACACTGATTTGCAGCACTGCGGTGGTAGGTGATTACTAAATCTTTGCGGCTGACCCTCCTCTGCTGCTGGTGAATAGCAGGTCAACCTAGGTCAAACTGAGCGGTTTACCACAGACAGCAATGGCAATGGTAACAGGTTCCACCACCACCGCCAGCCTCAACGATGCTAAACAAAGACAAACCATGAAAACCCAAAAACCACCCTATTTACATTATGGTTGGGGTTTTGAAAATGTGCCACATCTTTTCATGGCTTGTCTCCTTATATCTTACGGAAGATGTAGCTGATAATTTCACGATGATATAAATAAAGTGCTTGGTCTCGGTTTTACTTTTGATTTTCTTTCCAATACGTACACAATTACATTATTAATGCGGTGGCGGTGGTGCGGCCGTGGCGGCAGCCAGCCACCACCGCTTAACCAACTCCAGCCACCGTAAGACAAATATTTGAAACCAAAGCCAGTAATTTCATACATGGTGAAGATTTTCAATGCGCATGGAACCGGTGCTTCTTGGTCATGGATTCGTTTGCCTCGGGAATTGTACAGAATCTTGCAATAGAAAATACAGATTTTAGAGATAGAGGTGCTATCAAGTGCGCTTATTCCCGTGTCCAGACATCATGAAAAAGTTAACGAAGACTTTGAAGTCTGGAAAATTCGATGGTTGGCCAACTGTGCATTGAGCACCCAACCTTAATCAACGTTTTGAAAAACATGTACAACATGCCAACTGCAAAGGGAGCCCACACGTGCAGTGCAAGCAAGCGTAGCATCAGAATTAAAAATAGCTGGACGTAATCGCTACTGGACTTTATTCGAGAAGCTAATTATAAAGAAGAATGCAAACACACCGAGAAAGACTTTCTAATCAGCGACTGACATAAAAACATGTGCACGTAGTTGGTGTGACAAAGCGTCTTAATGAGTTTTATCAGAGAGTGAACATCCTGTCTACAAATGCTATAATAATATGTACACAGTTGTCCGAACCCGAATGGCGATGGTGCTCTGTGCTTGCCTGCTTTAGCCTGAGCTAATACGTAACGTAACTGTGCTAGATAAATCAGCAAGGAAAACTGTACATTAATTCTGAACGTATACGAGCTTGAGCACGAAACGAACTCATTTATCTAATTTGGACTTTTTACATGTGGGTCTTCTTCCCTCTAATCACATTTCACATGAGCAATTTCCGCTTTACATTTCTTGGCCCGTACTTTTTGATAAGCGTGAAAATCTGAGAACAAGTCGTCATTTATACGTGCAACGTGTGAAATGTCAAGATAAATCTCAGTGCATGTTTTAATTTGTCTGTCATGAACACTGAGCATGGCTTTACCGGCGGAGGGCGGTTAACAGTTTAGACTGGACATTGGGTATTAGCTTGGATGTATCGAGGAAAATTGTACAGAATTGAAACTGGATTCCAATGAAATGACTTCGTACAAATAAACACTTTTTAATATTTGATTTCTTGCATTGTAACGATTTCCCAAGTCACCATATGCTTTTTGCAGACAGAAGGTCGTTTCCTTTCCTACTTAAATTCTAAGTAGTGCATTACACGGTAGAAAACTCGAAATAATGAATGAGCCTCTTGCCTTGTGTGTGTATGGAAATTATACACACTTATCGCGAGTATCACACGTTTAAGAATGAATGGGGTATGAATTATTTTTGGTTCCCAGAAAAAATTTTTGATGAAAAATAGGAAGTATCTCACAATTTCTGCGCCGTAGCGTAGCGGCATAGCGCAGGTTCATCATTTCTCTTTAAACGCTGATGTCGAAATATTTGAGTAATGCAATGCAATGTGAGTCGCAAGACAATAATGATGATCTTTTAGTGCTTTGCTTGTGTGATGTTAAAAATATACCGTGACATGTAACACCTCTTCTGAATCATTGAGGATGATGGTCTGAGAAAAATGGAACAATAGAAGATTGACGAGAGAGGAAGATGAAATCCTGAAAATATTGCTGAAATTTAAATTCCCACGTCTTGGTCGACGGTGTGACTCCTCCGCTCGCTGGTCCAATGACAAATCTCGTGACGATGCGCTGCAAGCTTTGTGAGTGATTTGAGATTTACGATATTTTAAACAGAAATCAATTTTAAACAAGAATTGTACGCAGAGTAAATGTAGGAGGAACGGGAAGGGAAACGGCTCTGTTTCAGTGCAACACGTTGCGCTGCTGCTGTTTCTCCTCAATTTGTGTTTGATAAACATCTGTTGATACAGAACACGAATTTGTCTGCGCCAACCCATCAATTTAAACAGGTAATAATAGCGGCGGCTTTTTTCTGCCTGTCACAGCACAAACTTTACACCATCAATACATTTGTGCCGGTATGTCATTTTCACTCCTGCACTGAGCCCTATTACAACTAACTGACAGCACTGAACATGGCAACATGGCTAGTAGGTAAAATGTAAGTGTACACAGCTGGATCATGCTAGCTTTGCAACTGGAATCAATTCTTTTTCATATTAAAAATTCTAAAATACATTTGCTTGTACTAAGCAATTTTTAATCCTGAAATTGTGCGTACTAGTACAACTCATTCTCCATAATGATAATCTTCTCCCGGAAACTCTTCGCCCAATTCATCATCGTCCCGCAATGGTTCCAACAGATTTTGCATTCTGCCTTTTCGAATGAATAGACCTAGCACCAAGTCCTCTTCACTGACCGGGGTTTTGTCAAGTCGTTTAAGTTTCGGCAACGCGGCACAGAGTTCTTCCCTGTAACAATATAAGGCACTCGCGTGAGAATGATGGCGTCAGTCTCGACCGAGAGAAGAGTTTACTGGTATCGTTCGCTGCTTGCGATTCTGTTCCCAGTCAAAATTACAGTCTCCAGGTTGACCGAGGTTGCAAGATGCACGGTCTCAGTGAATTTGGCCACATTGTTATTCCTGTATGCAATAAATTCCCAAGCCTATCTCAAAAGCTCTTCCTATTCCCTTGAGTAATTGTGTCTCGTCTCACCTCAAATTGATGTACGTCAGCTTCTCTAAATGTGGAAAACTAAGCAAGCTGGAAATCTTGTTGTCTCGAACATGAACGCGTTCAAGCTCAGGACAACTTTGAAGCCCGTCCAAACTGGTCAAGGCGTTCTTTGCCTAAAATTATTGACAGTAATCAGAAGATCAATTCAAACTTCTTAGCAGGCTTAGAATTTGAGCCTGGCATTTGGTTAATTTTGTACCGGCTCACAATGTACAAATGTCGAAGTTTCGGAAGCTCAATGTCCGCAATGCTCGCAATGAAATTTCCTCGTAGTTCCAAGAGCATAAGGTTGGGAAAGTTGGTAGCGTTCAGGCCATCAATCGTTGGTAAATTGTTATCTGCAACAGAACCAGGTAACCAAGAACTATGAACCGTTGTTAATGCTTAACTGATGTTGCTTAACTAAATCTTACTTGACAAATTCAAGTATTGAATGAGATTTGGTTGAAATTCGTTCATTGAGCTGATTTTGTTTCTACTCAAGTTCAGTGCCTGTAATCATAATAAAATACTTTCGAAATACCACTCAAAGAAAATATGTTGTGTGAAGTGAGCAGTCGAAGAACCTGAAGCCAACGAAGGGTCGGGATGCTTTGGATTGACTCAATTTGATTGCCTGCCACATTCAAGACTTGCAAGTACTTCATATTTGTCAGTGATTCCAAGTTCGTGATAGCGTTGTCAGTTAAATCGATCAGTCTCAGATGAGGATAGCTTGTAAGAATGCTGATATCTCGAAGATTTCTACGATTTCATAAATCGCGTTTGAGACGCATTGAAAATACAGGGCATTTTGGGCTTACTTATTTCTCACTTCCAATTTGAGGTACGCGACCTGCGAAGTTCCAAGCGCAGGACCAACAAACGAAATGCCAAACTGAACCAGTTCTGGTGTCAGAATATCTAGCGGGATTTTTAGAGAAATGCCGAATTTTTTGCTGTAGGTTTGGTATCCAGTTTGGATCACTTCGCTCTCTTCGCCAAGGGTTGATGTGGTCGTTGTAGTCGCGTATTCTGTTGCCAGAATGTTCGCTATGTCTTTAATTTCGCCTTCGCCTGGAAATTCAAACTCCGATGACGGTGGTGCGGGAGGGCTCTGAGGGTAGTCTAGGCCGGTGGACGAGTCGTCAATCTCAACGTTTAGGCTCGGCTCGTCAGTTGCCATTTTCCCAAGCTTCGGCTTTGCACTTTTTTATCCTTCTGATTGGAATTTCTCAAGTTTCTTTTGTTCAACATGGGATACTAATAGATATGGGGATTTCGGGTAGAGGTTTAGGCAGTTTCTGAATACGGCAAAAGATCTCCCCAGAAACGATACTGGATAATGAATCTTTATGGTCGCAGTGAAGAAGTTTCGTACCAATGCATTGCGTCAGGAATCTTTGAGATGAATGGCGTGCGGCAAATGCGGTATTACGCAACAAATGAGATCCAGGGTCGAAGTAATTGCCGCCTTTCTCCAGGCCATCATTTCCGATCTTGATCTCGTCTGATTTACAAACCTCGTATTGATTCTGGATGCAGTAGTGGTTGAATTGTCTACCATCGTTGTGTGCACTACCTAAAGATGAAGCAAAGACTGAAGCGAATGAAAATTGAATCAACCTTAGCCTGAGCAGCTTATCTGACTTGAATTAATCAAAAATATTTATTCTCATCTTAATATCAACCTTTAGTCAATTAATCACATATCAGTAAAGCACAACCAGCATTTGTGATCACAGAACGTGTTGCAATACGGATTAGGAAATGTAGCCCACAGAGACTCCTTACAAGCTTACAAGAAAGACTCCATAAGTTTGTTGACAACATCAGGTTTATCTGTTTGGATGAAATGATTTCCGCCTTTCACGAACTCAATCCTCACGTTCTCGATATATGGTTTGGAAAGCTCCGGAATTGATTTATCCAAGGCCAAGTCGTCTTCACCCCAAATGATCATTGTTGGCATTTTAATTTTTGGTAATGGTTTCGCTGTTCTGTAAGCGAGATGGTGCAGATTCTGTCGCATGTTGCTTCGATAGTAGTTGATTGGTGGTGTCCACGAATCTGCAAAGATAATGAAAAATTGGGCCGCTGTAATTTTTATCCTGCCATTGCAGTCCTAGATGCTAAATATTTGAAAACCAGGTACCTCTCTGTCCAAAGGTGTACTTGTACGCTTCCAAGTCTTCGCCTGTGGTTGACTTGTCGAACAAGCGTGGGAATATAGCCAAGTCCTCAACGAAGATACCCAGCTCAGGTAGGTACGGAAGTTGAAACATGAAGATGTACCTGTGGAGCAGCATCATATCAAAAATCACCTCAATACAATTCAGGTTTCAGTATTGCCCTGTTGCTTAACTCATTACAACTGTTGCTCACCATGATTTCAAAAACTGCACTATGGATGATCGCAGCAACTTTTGGAACGCAGTTGGATGAGGGGCATTCATAATAATCAACTTTGTGACAACTTCTGGGTAGTTGGCAGCAACTGCCCATGCCACAGCACCGCCCCAGTCTAAATTCAATGATTATATTAAAATATTACAGCAACGGAATCATCAATCTTTGTGTCCTTGTACCATGCGCGACTAAGGTACAGGAGCTCTTTCCAAGTCCTTTAACTAGATCCACAATGTCTTTCTGTAGGACATCGTAATTGTAATCTGAAACACGAGGAGGCTTCTCAGAGTCACCATAACCTCGCATGTCCAACGCAACGACCCTGAAAATGATCACACAAGAAGTTTCACAATGCATTCATGTTTATATTGTCACAAGCACAAGCTGGTCACTGAGTGACTGGCGAGAATGAATTGTCAACATTGGGTCGGGGCACCACCCAATATAGCGTGATAACACCGCCTGACCATGGCGGACATGCTTGTGAAAACCGTTTTTTAAAAATTAAGTATTTTCGGAGGAGCAGTGTCACAAGCAAGAATAACTTCAAGAGCATTATAAGAGCTCGGATTCATCACGTCGACGCAGTAGCAAAAAATGAAATAAGCTAACTTAACCAAGTCACTTAGGCTTACCAATGAGTTTTCGCGAAATGCTTCAGTTGATACCGCCAAGAGAACCAAAATTCAGGAAACCCGTGCACGAGAAGCAGCAGAGGCTTTTCTGGGTCGCCATTCTCAACGTAGTGCAGCTTGATGCCCTTTGAATCATTCAAATTTCCAACTAATTACGGTGTTGTTCGATGTAATTTAATTGTTGCTGATGCTTGCACCGATGAGTTGAGTTACCTTTAGTTTAATTTGCGAATGTCTTCCGTAGGACGCATCTTGCAAGCACTTCGGTGGCAAAGTTCTCTCTTTGACTTCCCAGTATTTATTTCCCAACCGGAGCCAGCCAAACAGCATTTTGAAGACGCTGATCCATGCCCAAAACATTGATACACAAAGCACCGCTCCGTACAGGGCAATTAACTTTACTGCCGACATTTTGGACAGCTAAACTCGCAGTGAATCTGCACTTTACAACGGAATTGACTAAACTGGACTCAACTTCGTACGATGAGAAATTTATAACGCAACACACTGGTGTCATGTGAGAATCATAACTTGTAATATCGTGACTTTCATAATGGTATCAATTCAAGGACGCTTATGGCAATACGCAAGTACTCGACTTGAGTGTAGACAGAGGAAAACCCTTCATTTGTACTACAAGCTAATTATTTAATTCCCGGTCGACGCGACATTGAATTGGACGATCCGTCCAAAGTCCAAACTTGCATCGAATGTCGAACAACGAATTGCATAACTCTGCGTTGTGTCTCTTTCACGACTGAAATGCATACGAGAATGTGTCCAAGTAACTTTATTTGCATTTATTTAGGTGTTAGATAATGGCAATGCTCGGAATAAACCATATCACCGAGCTGTCCCGAAATTATTTCTGTATTGAGTGCGACATCGAGGCTGTGGCCTTTGAAATAACTTTATAATAAGACACGCTGCGCATAATCAACTCAGGTTTTATTATAAGAGTCATACATATACAGTCTACGAGGATAGTGAAATTATAAAAACAATTAGACGAATGGATTTGGCTCCATCGGTCGAAAAATGAAATTAGTTCTATGATGACATTACATAAATTAACTTCGATCTGAAATCACTCAATCTTCCTTTTTTTAAATTTCCTTGACTTTCTTATTTTCCGGTAAGGGACTCGTTGGAGCGCTGATTTCATCGTCGTCGGGTTCATCTTTACTATGTTCATGCAATAACACGTACTCCCGTGAACTGAACCCGAACTTCAACACATCCTTCTCAAATAACTCAACGTATCGCTTCGGTTCAATTTTTACATCGTTGACTAAAGTTCCATTAGCGCTCTCCAGGTCAATAATGTAAGGTTTAACACGCCGACCTTTCGTCCCGTCCTAGGCGAAACAAAAAGAAATTAGCGAACCGCAACGGCTAATTTTGTAAGAAAACTATAGCACTTACTGCTCTCGTATATGGCTGCAGCCTGTATTGAATAACTGCGTGTTGCTTTGAGCAAGAAGGATGATCAATTGGAATATCAGCAATTTTTCGGTCACGACCTGCAAGTAATAAAGACAACACCCTCTCAATCACTGAAGTGCAATTCGAATTAACTGCCAAAAATGTGGGAACTTACCTAGTAAGTATGCGCTCTGTCTGTGTATGAACATGACGGGGAGTTCTTCATTTTCCTTAAATGGGTAAAGTCTCCACCTGATCTTTTGGGGTTTCCGAGCTTCTGGAGGCTCACTGTATTTTATTACGACGCCTCGAAACGTGTTCGTTTCTTCAGTCAGTTTCCCAGATAGGCCGAAGTTTGGCTTCTCTTTTTCAACTTTTGGTGCTGATTCATCTTTTTCCACTTTTAGTCCATATTTTTCACTTTCTGGTATTTCTTTCTTGATTTCAACGTTCTTAAAAAAGTTATCCCATTCTTTTTCTCGGACGGGATCTCGTCGTCTTCCATTATAGTCTCTATTTCTATCACTAGAGTCTCTTTCATTATTCTTATCACTTTTACTGTGAGACGTTCTATGAGAATCAGATTTTTCATTATGGAGTTCTCGCGAAGTAGGATATCGATCTCTTCTGGATTCACCTCGTGAATGTTCAGATTCTCTGGACTTATGGCGGTCAGAATCTCTGGGAGGTTTATCATGGTCGTCTGGCTCTCGTTTTATTCGTGAACCACTGTAGCCACCATCCTGAGCATCACGGCGTCTGGGACCAGCATAGTCGGTATCTCGGTCGTTGTGTCTTCGTCGGGGCCCATCGTAATCACCGTCGTCGTTCTTTCGGTGTCGTGGCCCTTCGTAGTCGTCATCTTGGTGCCTTTTCTGCCTTGGTCCATCATAATCTTCATCTTTTCTCCGGTTCTTCCGTGGTCCCTCAAAATCAGCAAAATTATCCGGTTCCCGGCTCCTGTAAACCACACCAGTTGATCGTTTAATCACGTTGTCTTAATTTTTATTGCCTTTCCAACAGAACAGTCAATTCGCTAGATTGCTACCTGCTACGACTTCGGGGCTCCTCTTTCACTTTGATTCTGCTGTGGCTCCGACTTCTATGATGTGGTGAACTCATTTGACCTCGGATTTCTTGCAATTTTAAATAACCAAGTGATCCAGTTGACCAGAGATTGTTGAAGAACTGTTTATTTTAACCTCTATTAATTGAACTTGATCTTGAGTCGTAGCTCGCATCGCACGATATGATATTTGGAGAATTCACATTTATTCCAACGTAGTAGTACGCAACATTGAAAAGCCGCGCGATTTTTACATTCGAGGATTTCGCATCGTGTTGCATCAAACATTTCCGAACAAAGACTTCGTTCATATAATAATTGTCTGTCAAATGAAGCTGTTTTACTAATCAGAAATCACCTGCCGAATTAATCATAATCGCATTTGCGTGCTTTTCCTCCAGATTCCTCTTGCGTGGAAGTTTAAGATTGGCATAGGACAATTGTGCAACAAATGATCCCAAGATTTGCGCACTGGTTCGGATTAGTGCCATTTGATGAAGAAAATATTTACACAAGGATATCCATTTGTCATCAAGCTTCCCATAATAGAACAGAACATTTTGCTGGTTTGTTCTCATGCATGTTAATTACTCAGTGAAAGTGGAAAGGATTTCCAGTCGCTTTCACCAGAGGCCTGCATCATTTCTTTAATCGTAGAAGAAATGTGCATTTCTGTCCGATTTCACCTGTACATGAAAACATGAATCCGCCTTGCCCGTATTCATTTGTACACGTTTATTGCATCACAATAGATCCAAGTATCGACTGACTCTTGATTCGGCTCAAACTGCCGTCCCATCAATCCGTCCATATGCCAAGTAATTTCGTGAATCCTCTTGGAACAGCACCTCTTGTCAATGTGGAACCATACCGCATAGCAACACGTACTCGAGTGGCTCAAATCGCGCAGCGGACCATACGGTGATGTGATGTGATGTGTTTGTAACTATGTAGCCAACGAAAACCACAACATATTGCGAGTTTTTAAATGCCGACGTCTACCAGAGATTACATAAACCTGTGAGCTGCAATGTGATGTACGCTAAGCTAAGAGCTGTGCAAAAATGCTCATTGCATTAATACGGCAATTTAGCAACAGGGCAGACAGCCTGCTGCATGCACGCATTGCATGAAAGATTTTCGGCTCAATTTGCCATCTGAATGATCTCGCCAAGCCAGCTAACGATAAACTTCAATTTAGCAACGGTGAGCCTGAGCCTCACAATGCGATGACGATGGTGATGATGATGGGCACGGACACACGGTGAACAGATTGGCCGCATTATCATTGTATTGCACGGCATGGATGGGCTTTCAGCATTACCCCAAAACTAAAACTCGTTTTCCGTGTATAAATTGGTATACTGAAAAAATGGAAATGTGTTGATTTTTTGTGTAGTCTTTAACGCAGCTCGGGAGCAGGAGCAGCACTGAAGAGGAACATGTGAATTCAATCCTTTATCATCATCATGCAAGTCTCCATATTTTCTAGCCGGTTCTCTCATCTTTCTCATGTGCTAAACCAACCCACCACCGCACCGTATGTACGTCTATCTGTTCTACCACGCAGACCAAGTCAATTTTGGTTCACACTTTTAAATTCTTCGTATAAGCATGCAGGTTCTGTATGCTCGTGTATATTATTAGATTTTATAACTTCTGTTTCAAAATTCTCCTGCTGCTGGTACAGATTTTTAGTTTCTCCCCGTGCATATCATCTCATCAAATCTAAAATTCTACAATAGTCAAATCTGCTTTCGGTTTTTTCCATTTCCTTTCTTTGAATTGGATTTCCGTTTTCAGTTTCCGTTCTATTGGGTCGTCTAAATTCTAAATTCTGTACCATTAATTACGTACCGTCTCTACTATTAGATTAGACCGAAAGTACAGCAGAGAGAAGCAGCAACAGCAGCGGAGACTAATCAACACTGCGGCATACCGGAATCACTATTTGAACGCACAATCAGGACTAAAATTCTTCTGAATTCAACTAAGTAAGTCGCATGCCGACCATGCACATTTTTATGACTTATTGTTCCATTTTATTGCTTACTCAGCATTCGAGCCTCGTTAGTCATTACTCATCACTACTACATGTGGACTATGTAATGTTAAGAAGTCCCAAGCCCGGTAGAGCTAGATTTCTGTAGTTTAAGGAGCTTTGGCAAGGAGCCATATACCTTTTTATACTGCCTGCCCTTTTCATGAGGAAGCAGAATTTTAGGTTTACATGTGTTAAAGTTTAGACTGTATAAGAAGTAGTGTAGTATGGTTATGCATTTGCATTAGATATGCAGTATTCAAATAGGTTACGTAATTTTTGGATGTTTATGTTATGTCACAAATGTTGAAAAATCTCGGCGCAGCCAAGTGCTGACTGAGTGGGTCCATCTAGAATTGAAGAAAGATTTGTCCGCTTGCAAAAGAATTACGGAAATGATTTATTCTGTGTGCTTTAACTTGCCTTCAATTGACGAGAGCAGCATCAATTCGTCAATATTAAATATTACAGAGTTTGCGGCACGAGTTTACATGAGAGATCGGCTTGATCATAAAGGCAAAATCAGAATTGGTGCATATGTACGGCACTAGTTAAATGCTAACCGACTAGCCACTAAGTTACCAATGGCTGGCTTGTCCTATATCCGTTGTTGGATTTTTTGACAGATTAGAAGTATGGCCAGTACTGAAAACAATGGAGAAGTTCATCTCGGGGGAGGAGATGAACTGAAGAACTCCACATCGGCTAATCTTAACAACAACACAGGGACTTCCGCTGTAAATTCAGTTAATGCCAACAACATTGATGGTGCAAAAAAGAAAAATCTTTCAAAGGCCACTGCGGAAGTTGAGTCTGGAGCAGCGGCGTCGGCGAACAAATCTGACAAAAAGAACGGCGAGTCAGATGCGGTCGACGCGGAGGACAAACAGGCAGATGCTTCAATTCAACCACTACCAATTTCACCGAGCCAGAGGTCAGCTGATTTCAAGCAATTGGTTCAGTACGGTCTCGATGAAAAAGTCGCTGCCAAATTGGACGATATCTATAGTACAGGTAAGACCACAATTTACAACGAGAAATATATCGAGACGTCTGACACATTGGCACATCGTTGTTTCAACCCTTACTTGCATATGTTTGCAGGAAAATTAGCCCATAGTGATCTAGACGAGAGGGCATTAGATGCTCTCAAAGAGTTCCCCGTTGAGGGAGCTCTAACGGTGCTGAAACAATTCCTCGACTCAAATTTGGAACACGTTTCCAATAAGTCGGCCTATCTTTGCGGTGTAATGAAAACGTACAGACAGAAAACAAGATCAGGTCAAGGAAATACTCCTGCAGTTCAGAGGTACCCAAGACACACTTTCCGCATCTCGTGTCAGCAAGTTGTGAATCGCGATCACTAAATATGGCCCATATGGCTTGTTTTCCCTGCAGCACGGCAAAGGGACCCGATGAAGCAAAAATCAAGGCGATTCTTGACAGAACTGGCTATTCGTTAGATGTTACAACAGGCCAGCGCAAGTACGGTGGACCACCGCCAAACTGGGAAGCTCCACCACCTGGAAACGGGTGCGAAGTAAGTACATCGGACAGTGGTGTGGTTCTTTCTTGTGCACTGATATTTTATAATATTTTATTTAACCATAGGTGTTTTGTGGAAAAATTCCAAAGGACATGTACGAAGATGAATTGATTCCTTTATTTGAGAAATGTGGTCCAATTTGGGATTTGCGACTCATGATGGATCCAATGACGGGTCTCAATCGAGGCTACGCGTTTGTAACATTTACTAATCGAGACGGTGCTATTGAAGCAGTTAGACAGGTAAAGTGCAATCATCGCAGAAATCAGAAATGCATTCAGCATTCTAGCATTCACAAGGATCTCGTCTCACTTGTCCTGTTATCACCCAAGTCTCCCGCAGGAGTAGATTCTTTCTCGCTAACGATAACTTATAATTGGTTTCATCACATAACAAAGCATTGTTAATGCAGTTAAAGGATTGTGTTCAATTTCCTACTCGACCCGAAACTGTTCATCTTGGTGTAACCACTTCCAAGCCTAAAATGACACTTTACATTGGACGGATTCCAAAGTGGATAACTGTTGAAGATATACGCCAAGAGTTTCGAAGAGTTTCATGTAAAGATCTAATGCTAATGCTTCCTTCACTAAAGCTATTCTTACAGATAATAGTTAGCAAACTTTTTTACCCACGTTAAAGGCTACGCCAAAGTTCATCATGTGTTCTAGCATCCCTCCTGAGGAACCCATCTTGTTCACTTTACGACATTTACTCGGACCAAAAAAGGTTTTGCATTGGCGTTCAATATGATTCTCAAAATTGCTCTTGTTTTGTTTTTAGTTCAATGATTTCGAGATCAGAAAAGGAAAAAAAATTGGGGTAAGTTGATTGAAGCAGAAAGAAATCAAAAACATTGCCACATCTATTCCTATAATTATTAATTACCTATATTACTTAGTTAATTATTGTTCAGTTAATAGTTCTGGTCCTCGTCGTCAGTGTACATCGTCTTGTTTTATGATTTTGAATATATATTCACAGAATTCTATATTCTGTGAATATATGAATTTCCCCCCAATTACCCCAAACTTGTTCGTACATTTTCTAAGCTCAGAAATTGCGAACACTTATTGACACTTAGTATAATATTCAAGGATAAACTCACTACAGCGTCGTTTGATAATTATGTTCTGTCTTATTAGGTGACGATTTCTTACAACAATCACCGATTGTTTGTTGGAAACATTCCAAAGGTAAGATCCGAATTAATTTTTAATTACCTTGTCCAACATTCCAAACATTGTTGAAACAAGTACATTCAAAGGTTTCGATTCATTAATTCATCCCATAATCTCGCTGCCGTTATTAAACAAGGAATAATATATTTTTTTGTTTCCAAAGAATAAGGATCATGATGAACTTTTAGAAGAATTTTCAAAGCATGCTCGTAAGTGTGTGATTTTAATTGCTTTGAACCACCTGAATTTTCATATTTGTATAGTAGCAAGTTTTCAAAATTTCTTGCCTATTCCAAGTAGGAATCGTCAGTGGTTAACGTTATTTCACAATTTTCAGCTGGATTAACCGAAGTAATCATCTATAATTCGCCCGATGACAGAAGAAAGAATCGGGGGTTTTGCTTTTTGGAGTATGAGTCTCACAAAGCGGCTTCATTAGCGAAAAGACGGCTGGGTACGTCAAGAGTCAAAGGTTAGTTTAGATTGCTCTAATCTTGAATTTTAGCAATGGGAAGTGTAGCTTAATTCTTAAAGCCTCATCGTCATATTACGTATCGGTTTAATTTACAACTCTTTAATAAATTTCTGCTTGATTTACTATCTGTATACTCTGTGTAGTTTGGAACTGCGACATAATTGTTGATTGGGCCGATCCTCTGGAAGAACCAGACGATGATACAATGTCCAAAGTTAAAGTACTTTACGTAAGAAATTTAACTCAAGACGTCGCAGAAGAAAAACTAAAGGAAACATTTGAAGCTCATGGACGTGTGGACCGCGTCAAAAAGATTAAGGTACAAACTCAAAAACTTTAACGCTAAATTCGTGGGCCTTTAGAACTGACTTTCTAACCGATTTCGTGCTATCTTCACAGGACTACGCATTTGTCCACTTCGAAGAACGAGAATCTGCTGTTGCGGCCATGAACGCACTGAATGGCACAGATGTAGGAGGATCTTGCATCGAAATTTCTTTGGCGAAACCACCTTCAGACAAGAAAAAGAAGGAGGAGATGCTTCGAGCCAGAGAGCGGCGCATGATGCAGATGATAACACAACGTCCACCGTAAGATACAACGACTCTTTCGTAGCAAGAGGAAGAGCCAAGAATGCTGTCTAATGTCTAACTCGTATATCTATTTCGTTAATTCGTTAGGATGATGATACCTTCGATGCCAATGAGAGGAGGAGGCCGTGGTGGCATGCGGGGGCCAGTGGGACGAGCTGAATACGGTAAGATTTGTTGAAAATTGATACGAGTCCGACCAACCAGTAGTTGACGAAGTACAATGCTTAGATACATCCACTAACTCAACTGATTAACCATGAATTTTTCATCATCGCCGTCGAAAGTAGGCTCTACCGTAGTGTATTGTAGACTAACATATATCATTCAAAGTCAAAGCTGTGCTACTCTGTTCGTAATTTGAATTAATTTTGGGGTAAATATGTCGATTATGGGATTTTGACTTCGATTTGATCGCATTTCTTGTCTACTGTCTACATAATTTATTTAATTGTACCTCTTTATTGCGGCGTGCTGCTCTGGTACTCATTTCAAAATGGCCCTTCAAAATTCAACTCAACACGTCCAGACTGCGATGACTCTTATAACTGCGGAGCTTATTCTGTGGACCCACGCCATTACTATGATTCTGACGTATACTGTCTTGACGATTTGTACTATAATTTCGGGTCACCTTCGCCTGCCATATTTTCTTGTCCGTCTATGCACAATACTGCTTCCTCGCCTTCTATAAGTGATGGGTTAGCGCAGGCGAAAGCACAGCCACGACAAACGGTTCGTTCGCATTTCGTAATTACAGTCAGAGTTCCAGTTCTAATGAGTTTATTTCAATTATTTATCCCGAAATTGAAGACTTATCGGCGGAGCTTGATCCTATTTTGCTTCTTGTGACTTGCTTTTGTGCTTAATCCATTTGTTTCGTCTGCATAACCTGAGCATGCTGATTAAATATCTGCTCTTAACCAACTAACAAGTAGATTGCAGCATTTGTTTGGATCTTTTGGATCCACTTTGAGTTCCTTAGAGCAACTTCATATTTTATCCACTTTATGTTGTGCGAGATTTCTTTTCTGCCGAAATTGAATTGAACGTTGCTGATTTCAGGCTGGCCGTGGCCATGGGCTGATTCATCCTGGGCCCGGGCTGGCAATGGAGTCGGTCCAGGTCGCTGGGCTGATCCGGGGGATTCGTGGAATGGGACCAATGCGGCCGGCTGGACCTCCGCGTACCGCGGGGCCGCCGGTCCAAGTGGGCCACTACCCTGGAGTTGGAATGCGGCTGGCAGGACGCCCTTTGTCGGCTATGGCAATGGTTGGAGGCCCAACACAGCGGACCAACGTCCCCCGAAACAAAGGCCCCCACAAGCCAAATGAATCCAACAATTATGCCGTCAAATAACAACACGAACATCAAGTAACTCCACATAAATTCAGATTTTTGAAGCAGAAATTATATTTACTGTTATCCCTAAACTGTTAGGTGAGGTCACCTTAGAGTAAGGTATTATTATCGAGAAGTCTTACACTATCTATATATCTGTTATTAAGAAACTATATCTTCGATATTCAGAGTCTGAATTTCAGAGTATAAAGATGCATAGTTATATTTTTTCTTATCTCAAACCCATAATGTGATATTGTATAGTATTGTATTTAATCAAGCTGAATCAATACAAAGTGAAATGAAATACTGTACAATATCTACATACAAGTTTCTAGTGTTGAAAAGAAACTTGCTCGGACTGTTACGAAGACGCGGGTGTTAATTCAGGTGTGCGGGGAAAGCAAGAGTCGTGATCTTGAAGGAGTAGTTAATGAATGAATTGTTAAAGCTGTGTAATTCTAAAATTCAACAAAAGCAAAAAAAAGAAAATTCACTTCACCCTGTTAGCTATATTCATTCTTAAAGCACTAAAAAATTGTAACACAGGAAAGAAACCATTGTCCACTGTTATTATTGGCAATATGATTTATTGATAATCATGTTAATTCCACCAACACGTACGATGAAAAGAAATCAGATCCGTACAATAAGAAGTTTATGTATAATAATTTTATCTAAAATCTGAAACCTTGCCCTTGTCCAAGACAAAAGGAGTTACTTAGAAGCAATATTTGACGCGAATCTACCTGCACTATTATACATATGTTAAATATTGGTTAAAATTTAAGTATTGGAGATGGAACCTACCTGTTAATGATTGTCATTTAGTTATTTCTAAATATTTTGACCTTAGCACGGACATCAGGACAATAATACTAAGCGACCAGTCAAGTCGACGTCGACAAGTCTGTAATTGGAAACTGAATGGCAATTGTCAAAATATTCACTCCTGTACGATGTAGGTTAACTTGATTTCAAGAATTTAGAGGGACACGTAAGTTAAATTAATTCATGTTAAAATTCTGGCTTTGGAAAATTATTTAAGGAAAGGTTAGCTATTTTGTTATTAGACCTACACGGATACTTGACTACACACGTTACGGGCGACTGCTACCTGTCTGTCTTTGCGACAACACACGACAGTTTACCTAATCTGTTAATGGCATTTCTGGGGTATCATAATTATGCAAATTCTGGTGACTCTGTTGCATTTAGAGTTGAGTACTCATTACGTAATTCTTGTATCGGTACAATTGTAAAGGTTAGTCTACATTGTCCGTTGTATTTGGTTTCAGCTATTTAGAATTCTAAAATTGAGATAAGACAATAGAAGGAATCTAAAGGATCAGCCATCAACATTTTGTTAACTAATTGTAAAAGAAGGTGCAAACTAAATGAACCCATTATAATCATGTTCTAATTACTGTTAAAAATCTGGTATGTTAAGATCAAGTTAGTTGAATGTCGATCCACAACTTTGACATTTAATTTATGCGCTGTGAGGAAGTTTCGGGACGTTAATGGGAGAAGACAATGTGAAAGTTAACAAAAAGTGAGTTTTTGTGTTCAGTGATGAAGAACTAAAAATTCATGCACGTTTTGTCTAAACCACCTTGACAAAATAAAGACAACATGAAGGAAGGACAGAAGTTTAGCTTAAATTTTCTCGATTTATTTGCTTTCGTGTCTCGATTCGTTTCAACAATCATTAAACACACAGTGCACACAATTGTATCGATTAGTTCTTAAAATAGACAGCAGTAGTAGCAATTTTGTGACTAGAATTCAGCTGCACTTAACGTCTGCGCCAATGGACTGGCGAATTAGGATTTGACGCACTGTGTGGTGGTGTGTAGGGCGGAGACTGGGGTTCACCATGCGAGTAATCCCGACGACGCGATGAACTGCAATGTCTTCTCCAGTTATCCTCGCTGGCACTCGGTCGTTTGCCACTCTTGTGGGACTGGAACAACGAAAAGAATAGACATGATTAGCAACCAAAGCTGTCTTCACAGTTTTGTAATTAGCGTTTTTATTTCTTTACACATCGATCGCGGTCACTTCGATGATGGTGCCTCACAAAGCGGCGACTTCTATCTGAATAATCGGACGATGGCCGACGCGGTGAATTCTGAATCTCAGGTGTGCGCAATTCAGCACTTCGGTAGGGTTCTGCACGGGGTCCACGTCTATAGACTTCTGGAGATGACGGTGGAGACGAGTGTGAATGATACATCGGACTGACCGGACTTGCCGAACGATATGATGACTCCAGACTGGGAGGATAAAGATAAGTGTAGTAAGGTGCTCCGTTGGTGTAATCGTAGTCTTGATAATAATTGTAATATAAAGAAGGGTCGTAGTAGCAGGCATCCGACGCTGTAAACACAGAAAATATTCGCATTTCACCAATTAAGAAAAGCTTAGTATAAGACATTTAAGAGAAACCTTCCGAGTACGCCTTCGGGTAGTAGGAGCTCGGTGGGAAATAGAATCTTTCCATCATTCGACGTTCTCGGGCTCGGAGCATTCCTTCCAATTGTCGCTTGTCCTCCGGTGGCTTTCCCCATTCAATCTGAAGATGGGTTCCGCAAAATTCTTCTCCTTGCTGTTCCTTCAGAGCCTTCTCAGCATCAGCACGATTCGCAAAATGGACGAACGCGAAATCCTGCAATAAGGGTGTTAAAATGTGGATAATTCCACCAAAGGTTTAGCCAGTGCTTCTTACCTTCAGACGCTTGACCCTCTCAATCACACCATACGTTGAGAACAGGGCTTGAAGCCTGTCTTCTGTAACACGTGACGTTAGATTTCGTACATACAGAACTTTTACTTTCGCCATAACTTCATCTTCGGGTTCCTTGATTGGATCAGCCCAGTCGACAACCAATTCACAGCCCCAAAGTTTTTTGACATTTTTGGACAAGTGTTTCTTCGCAGCGAAAGCATTCGAATGGCTATCATAATCCAGGAAGCAGAAGCCACGATTTTTCTTCACTTGATCCTTGTCATCAGCTGGTGCATAAATGATGACCTCTTTCAAACCCGCTGCAATGATAGCACCGGTGAATTTTCGATAACATTATTCTTAAGGTTAGAAAATTTAAAGCAGAGATTAGGTTAGTACTGGTCTTTCTAGCAAATTCTTCATGCAACTCTTCTTTTGGTTTAGCTTTCGGTATATTGGCTATGTACAGACGAACTTTCTTTGCACAAGCTTCAACTCTAAATCTGTGATGAGGTCGACGTTCAATCGGCTTGTCATTTAACTGTGCAGGGAGTACGCAAGAAAATTAAAGCAAATGCAATAAAAGCAAGAATAATCAATACTATGCATTGACAAAACAATTAACATACATGCGAAATGGCAGCCATTGCCGATTCTTCCGTAGTGTATCTCACAAACGCAAATCCACGGTTTTTCTGAGAATAGTCGTTCATCATGAGTCGCATCTCCCAAATACGGCCATACTTTTCAAACAGAGGGAGAAGTTCATCTTCCAACATGGTGCGTGGGAGTCGACCGCAATAAACCTGTGTAAATCGTAGATCACTGTTACATATTATTGACTCAATGAATCAGTTGTTCTTGTTGCTCTATGCTAGAGTCACCTCGCATTCTTCTCCTGGAAACGGATCTGTCCAATCAGCAGGCGGCCCACCATACTTGTGCTGTCCAAGAGTTATTTGAATAGCATAGCCATTGCAGTTGATGATGTGAGGAGAAACGGGAGCCTTTGGCTTTTCAGTTTTCAGCCCAGGATGATAATAATAATCACTCTCCGGACAATACCTAACAGAAGATACGCTCATAGTATGGTCATTGTTAGATTAAAAAACAGAAATGCCCTTACCCGTATGAATAGCCTTCACCCGAACCACCGCTCGATGCCCCGGTTGGGTAAGGGTACTGCTCTCCATTCATGTAGTAGGTTGCCATCCCTGCTGAAGGTCAGGACACGACAGAGCCCAAATGTGTAAAGCAAAATTTTGTGTGTAGTTGGCGGAACGTGACCAGAATCATAATTTGACTAACCTAAAAAGGGTTGGAGTAGAGGACTATAGAATTTTTGATGGAGCCCGAGTGTTATAAGTTCGGATCATGTATTCATCTATTGCATTTTGACGTGGATTTAAATGCCTGTTGAGTGCCATCTTATCAATCCAATTTTCGGAAAGTTTCTATGACTTCTACACACGAGGGATACATTGGAACTGAAGTCGTCTGCTATTTTCGTAACTTTTCATAAAGTACCACTTTTCAAAGAGGTGAGCCTGGAAATTACCATCTCACAGATGACGGATGGAGCTTTAGCATGTGTGGGGTTGGGTCGTCAAACGTAAAATATTTTGGTGGACCATCCGCACTAATGTTGGAGTTAATCGAAATCGTAGGCACTTGGGCTCAGCATTCATATTCTGACAGCTAGGCTAGAGCGGATCTTATTAGCCTGGCATGGAGAGACTGATGCCTGAATGCTGTCAGTGTCTTACAAAGCTGCAAACTGCAAGCGGCATTTATTGTCAAAAACTCCATCACATGCATGAAGCAGCGCTTACAATTACAAATACTAAATTATTCAGCCGTATGTGCAAAGTCAACAAGGAGAAAGCATTCTCATGTCTTTTGTCTTTTTGCAGACACATTATAAATTGGTACATGGTACATGATTCTGTTTCCCGTCTCAGCAGCCGTTGGTGTTTGGTACTATTTATGTGCATTATGCATGTTAACTGAAATTGCTGCGCTGCGCCGTGTTTAATGTGCTAGTGGCACTTTAGCACCGAAAGAACATGACAGCGAAGTAGTACTTCATTGCACCGTAGTAAAATTATTATCTCCAGACTGTCAGAGAAGGAACACGTAACCAGAAACCATGCAGGATTCGGAGAAAGAGTTGGCCAGGCCAAAAAGAGTGAAAGAAAGCGAAAGACCAACTTCTATTCACTGCGGGGTCGAAACTCCAATTCTATTGTAGCGAAGGTAAAGGGTTCAGTCAAAAGTAAGGAAGCTGATACTGGATAGGATATCGTGCCTTATGCCTGCGTAGTGCAATAAAGGGTGTAAATACAACAAATAAAGGCCCAGACGACAGCGCTGAGGAATTGTTAAGAAAATAAATGGGTTTTGGCGAAATGAAATCCAACAAGGTCTTGGCAAAGCACGGGCCGAAATGAAGGAAGTTTAGATTCACTGCTTCACCATTATTTCGCTACAATACGATGAATTTTTCAATACTAATACTTTCACTTTCGCCGGTGCGGCACGAGTATCGGCGGGGTCGGTATCAAAATGGAGAGCGAGAAATGAAGCTGGAAGCTATGAAGTCATACCGTCGTGGTCTTCTGGCATGCGGCATTCAACAAGAATGAGAAAGTAGATGAGAATTGGTTCCTTCAATAAGGTTATAAAAATATGCTTCATGTGCCACGCCGTGCGTAGTATCCTCAAAAGAAGATTTTTTCCTTCCGTTTCTTTTTTGCGTAACTATTTCCAAACTTTCTCTGATGCGTACTGCCATTGGACTCGGCTCGGGGCTGCGTACATGCTCAGGCACGGGATACGACTCGGCGCGTACGGGGACAGGATAAATAGACTTCATTTTTACATGCAGTGAATACACAATGGAATGGAAATTAGATTTAGTGTGCAATAATAAGAAAGAAAATTGTGGCTTGTGGGTGTTTAACCATCACAAGAGTATGAATTTATGGCAGTCGAGAAAAAAGTTGTTACTTCCTCTTTTGTGTTTCCTTCTTTCATCTTTCACCGTCACAGGAGTCGTCTTTGAAGCTTCCTCTGCATGCCTCTTCTTTTCTGCTTGTGGCATGCGTGCATGGCCGTAAGAAATGCAAAATCAGCATCCGTACCTTCGGTGCTTCTGGCACTACATGCATGTGACAACGTGCACAAATCATGTTCAAGTTCTTTTCCGGCTGAAGCCGAGGTTTGGTTTGGTTGTTGTGAAGGTACTGCCCATGTTTTCATGATTAATTACTTGTCGTTGGTCAAAACGTAGAGATCAAGATCACAAGTGCAACGACCGACTCAGCTCGGCGAGGAAGTAAGCATGAAACGGAAGCGACATATTAAAAGCCGAGACTGGAATATGGCTTCCTGTTTTCCAGTCGAGTACGTACAATACACAGTACATAACGCGGAAGCGTATAAAAAAAAACAGAGCAGCGAATTCGTTTGGATAAAAACTCGAATTGTTTTCTCTTTGATGTGGCTCATGATGCAGGCGTATTGTAAAAGAAGCGAACATTCATCACCACCGCGTACGACGTAGCATCCCAACCACAATTCACGAGTACAAAGCGAATACAAATATAATCAACCTGTTATTGTTGCCTGTTCGCTTTTTAAACAGGCAGCAGGCAGTCGAAGGCAGAGTACAATCCTCTGGAGAAAGTTCTAAAAGACTCGTAATCATGCTGCCTGTCTGCCAAGTGCCAAAGCATGGCTGGCATGGCATGCTGCACGCGAAAATCAATGCGTGCTGAAACTTTTCGAGTTTCCTTGTTCCGTTCGCCAACACAGAAGCCCCAAAACTTTTCCCCATTTTATTCTTTGTATTGAAACCGGTCGCGCTTGGATTTCCAATTTTCAATCTAATTTTTCAGTTTAAACTTCGCCTTGCGACGTGAGTCGTGCGAGGGCGAGATTCTACGACGATTGTCTCTACTCGGCTTTAGTTCATTTCCTGGAATGAACTTTCTCTGCTGCTTCCGTCTACAGCCTGCACTATTTGTATTTGCACAGCGTAAATCTCCAGGAAATGGATTTAGGGTTTAAATTATAAAGGAGAGAAGCAAACACTTCTTTCTTTGTCTTTCAAATTACGATTCAAATTCAGATCTGGCAAATAGCGAGTCCACAAAGCCATGCGTAAATTTCAGGATGAGAATTTGCATTTGCATTGGTATTTGCCTGGTCGTGCTGCCGATGCTGCTGGTACATTCAGGCCAACAATAGGCGCGGGCATGGCCTGAGCTGCATTGAACTGTGGCAGCGACAACGAGAGAGGACAGCGACTATTGCCCTATGGTCTATTGCTTTGTGTTGCTTTGAATTCATGTCACAATAAAAAGAAAGTGAGAAAAACATTGTACTGCATTGCTTATGGTCCACGCACAGTCCCACTCAAGATCCTCGTCCGTCTCTTCCGCTCGCGTTCACTGTAGCAGTAACAACGTACAGCAATTTTATTTCTTTTTCGCCTTGCACCTAAAGCAAAGCAAGGCAAAGCATGTGCGCGATTCGTTTATGTGCTGTAGTCTCTTTCGAATCCACACGCACAGTAAGAGTGCACAGAAAGAGCATGATGATGGTATTTATAATATTATCCTTACTCGTCGGTCGGAGAAATGCCGATGATAGAGTGAAAGTAGCAAAGAACAACGTACGAATCCTCTGGTTCTTGGCTCTGGTGTTGCTGCTCCTCTTGTGCATCTTCTCGGCTGCTGGTACTTTCGTGTTTCGCCTGCTTGTGAAAGCTGAAGCATGGCATGGCACGGCTCACAGACTTGATTCCTTGCGATAGCGATATCTGCACTGCATTCTACAAAGAGCTCTAGCCTCGCATCTTGTCTACTGCCTGGCTCCTCCTGAGTCGGCTCCGTTCAGTTTACTTTCTCTATCCTTAGTGCCGTGCTCTCCTTTTCAACTCGCTCTTCCTTCCGTGGCATGGCAGTGTCCTGCAAACTGCAATAGTAGTGAACTGGTACTGGATCATTGCATTGCTTGTAGAAAGTCCCAACTTTTAATTTAAGTTGACGTTTGTACTTGTAAAAAGGGTGGCCACGTTGACCCAAGTGTAAAGACATGGAGTTCAGTTAGTGAAGTTAGCATCGGTAGCCATCATTTGCTCAATTTAGCTTTAAACGTCTACGGTAACACTTTCAGTATTGAAGGCTAGCTTAATTAGGTCAAGTTTTGAAAAAAGTGTTGACAGGAATTAAAAAATCAGTGAACTTTACGTAGTGTTCACACTTAAATATAAGCAAGTCGGATTCATCAGTGTTGGTGTCGATATTCAATCAATGTAACTTTAACAGTGGACCAGCACATTAACCATTGCGGTAATACCGTCTAGTGTCTAGGCACCAGTATCGAGCCAAAGTGACAATGTCACGGACTCGTGTGTGACGAAAACGAACACTTTGCCATGATTCACTACTGCCAGAATAAATTGCAAGTTTGGTTCATTCATTTCATTCATCTCGACGGTTGAGGTCGTGATAGAACAGGTGTGCATCAGTGACAACTCAAAATGATGGATTGGGACGTGTGAAAAAGGAAATTCAACCGACTGAACAACCAAGTGTGATTCTTTGACGTAAGTTATTCATGAGATTTTATTCTATGAGTAGCAAAACTAATCTTAGAATTGCATGCTGATTGTTTAACAAACTTCAATTCTGATTAATGACGTTCCGTGAGTAAGCCTCTGCTAATTCTCACGATTCGCGCAGAAGAGTTTACTGTTCAGTTTAGCAATAAACCTTGCGAGTTTGTTGTACTTCAACAATATTACCAACTTGGTGGCATATCAAAATCCTGTCGAAAAATGTGTTTTTCCTTGCATACAACTACTTGCGTAATCCGAAAATATGAAGTTCATTTAACGGTATCGTCTTGTAACTCGTAGGACAAGATTAATGAAGCGTCTTTTCTAGACTCAATGCTTTGGAGAACCAATTCGGATGATTAAATTATTGCGATGATGGTACCACATGTCTGGAAATAGGAAGTCAATTTCTCGAGGTTCGTAAAAGGAATTCTTTCTGTCCTGTGTGCGGATTCTTCAATCAGATTACGTGTTCATCCGCGTATCCGCAGTCAGATGCGCTAGACTTTAGACTCAAGAGACCGAGGCATTTTCAGTTTAGGCTCGCATCACATTTCTGCAAGAGTGCAATGAAAAACACATTTATCATCTGAATATCATTTATTCCTTCGATCCAACCATCGAAGTCGAACCATCCTCTTCTGTGCTTTGTAAGAAGTCACAGTCACAAATTCTGAAAGTTCTTAGAAGAGAAAAGTCAGGTTGGCTACGCTGGTTCATTAATCACCTCTCTCTGCTCGTTGACTAATGTCGGGATAGAACTCCACGAATTGCTCAAGCTCAGCCCAACCCAACTTGTTCGCTGTTCCGTCGCAAAAATATGAATTATGAATGTTTGACTGTCATTCTCTATTCTTTTGATTTCTTGTGCTGATTCTCAGACGGAATTGATTTGAATTTGAATTCAGAATTCTGCGAAAACAAAAAATGTGTTGACTTCGCCATCCGAACATTTGGTGTGTTTTCGCCACCCTTCTCAACATACTCGCTTCACATCATTTCACGCATTGCTGATCTGCAGCTTTTCATTCTCATAAAATATTGACATCGCACTCCAGTCAAAGAAGAGATGAGGCGAAACGTGAAAGAAAGGTGGTCTTTTATCTGTTATGGCGTGGGAATATCTTGCTCTACTAAAATGAGCCAGCCAGTGACTCTTCCGTCTTCCAGCAGCAGATTACGGAAGCCGTTGCAGTCCAAGCCACGACCGTCATATCATTAAAAATAAACTGCAAATTGTATCTTTGCTTCCTCGTATCTGTAAAAATGTTGGTTCGCTTGCTTGTTTGGCTGGGCTTCCGTTTGGCCTTTTCTCCTTCACGCGGTCAGAGTTACAGGCTCGCGTTCGGAGAAAGTGCACGACCCGCGTCATTGATTGCGTTATGCGGCAAGCGGCGCTGGCACAATTTTTTTTTCATAGAACCGAGAGAAACCATTTGTTTTTATTAGACAAAGTTTGTTCTTATAATGACTGCCAAACAGTGCGCTCGGACTTATGTTGGCTTGGAATTGTTTCATTGGATGTGGATTCTTATCGTCAATTAAAGAGGCGTTTAATGGTGATCAATAAAAGAAATGGACGAACAATGGCGAGGGAGAATTTGCAGACGCTGGAGTTTGACCAGAAGCATATTTGACCCCTTCGCTCCTTCTGTGCGAAACTGTGCACTGCTAGCGCCACTCTCCAGCATGGCATGGCACATTAGCAAAGATGTTCCGCACAAAATCAGCCGTACGTAATAAATCATTTTATCTCTTGCATCAGTAGATTGAAGCACGCAGTGAAATATTTGTACTACAAAGACCGATATAATTGTACAAGCAGTCTATAATGCGTTTCATGTCTGTCCAATTTTGACGTGAACAACATTTTGCTTCCAAGAACTCAAGCGCCGAGCAGCATGGCTGGCTGCTGGTGTTTCGTATTTGCGCACATAAAGTACTAAAAGTGTTGTACACTCTTTCTCAACGTGATAGTCGCCGCCGTTACGTTGCTTGGCTTGGATGCATGGTTCATTTGGCAAACTTTCCAGCTCAATGGGGAGTTCCTTTTCTTTTACAACTTCCTTTCATAGCCCTAAATGATGTCGGTGTTTCGTGTTGCATTGCATCCCATCAGACAAAATGATCCTGCCACGCATCTTACGTCGTATAATAATGTATGTAATAATTGAAGTGACTTTAACCAACGAGAAAAATTCATGGTCAAAATACTTTGGATGCAAGCCAGGCCGAGCCGAGCACGAAGTAGCTCGCAAATGATAGGAAGAGAAATGGAAGATTTTAACCAATTTCTTGATGGTAAATAAATAATCCACGATTGGGCCAAATTTGTTGTCAAGAAAGCATCGGAAGACGCAGACGAGACGAGACGAGATACAATTGGCAACGATGAAATGCGAAAGCTTTATTCTGTCAATGACGGCTTCTCTTATGAGCGCTGACAGCTGCGATTGCTTGGATTTTGGGAGTACCATTAGACCCGTGGTACAAAAACCTCCAAAGTTGTGGTTTGCTTCCTGCAATAACGCAATTAGGCCGAGTCATTCCAGGGCTTTTGCAAAAACAATCAGAGTGAGACAGTACAACGGTGTCCTGCAGACGAAAATTGTGTAGCCTGCACTTTAAGGTTCACTTTCAATCAGTTCAGTCCACGGAAAGCAGGTCTTATCGGTCTTTAGACAACACTAACATTGTGTTTACTAAAGTGTAGCAGGTTCAACGTTCATATAAGAGAACGCGAAAGTTGGAATGCTGTGACAATCTCGATCTTGCTGTAAACGATTCTAGGATACTGTCACATCTGTTCTGTTCCTCTGAGGAATCCGAAATCAGTGTCCGTACCAAATTTAATTACTTTTAAAATATGTGCGCCTCGCTTGCAGTATTCCGCTGTAATCTGTCTGGATATCTGCTGGCAGTCTTGTAGGCCATATTACGAAGCAGCCAATATACTATTTAGAAGCTGATCAAGTCTTTGTTGTTGTGTACTCAAATGAAAGTGGATGTGAACATTATCCAAGCGTAAAAGTTCAGAGTATCACCGTATTTCTCCCGCCCAGACTCTCTCAACCACCGCCGTATTGGGTTTCTGTCTTTATATTTTTGCAAAGCCCCATCAAACACAGCGTGCACAGTAAGTATTCATCTTTCATCTTCGCTGACGCTGGTGGCTGGTGCTTTTTTTAAAGTGAGGCTCCTGTAAGCAAAGAAGAATTCAATACAACATTTATCACATATTCTCCTGATGCGAGATGCAGCTAATGCGAGTTCGAATACTTTCTTCTGCTCTCTTTCTCTGTTTATGATCTTCGAGCCGAATGTGAAGGCGAACGTACATCATGCCCATGCCGGCCATGCCCGCACCAGAATCACACCTTTACCATCCGAGACCACGACTGAAACCATAAAAATTGCATCTCATTCAAATTCAGACAGTCGTGTATGAGTTTGCAATGGCAATGCTGGTTCGAGCACTTCGCTGAAGTAAATATAATACGCTCACGAGTCTCTGTAGAGTGGTGGGGCACAAAGTGGAAGTGGAAGAGCACAAGAAGAGAAGACTAAAAGAGGAAGCGTCTGGTGTAATAATAAAAAATCGGATAAAAGTTTCCATCAAAACATTATAAAGCTTTCTACAATTTTGCTTCATTAGAATTTTAGAAGTGTAACACCCTGTGTGCAATCTGCACGTGCACGTGCAGAAGCTGCTTGGCTTGACGTACAGCTACAGCGTTTTGCTTTCTCCCAGTCTTGTATTTGCATGGCATCATCCGATAAGCTCAATTTCTCGCGTCCTTCTTCCTGCAAAGGGCAAAAGATTCCTCAGCCGAATCAGGAATCAGCTTACCGTAGCGGCCCGTAACTTAAAGCATAAAGCCTGTGCAGTCATGAGGCGTGATGCTCAGCTACAGCTCGCTCAGTTGGCTGAAGATCATCTAATGATTCCTCACGGGCAGCTAACGTAAGTATTGCCGTGATACTTCGACCGTGCACAATGTTTAACACAAAGAGAGAGCTGTATCAAAGCAGCAATAGAATGAAATTGAGATATCGTGCAGAATACCAAAATAGGAAAACAATAAATTTACCATTTACAACTTACAGTGGCGAGGTTCTGGAGGCCATTTCCACCAAATTGAGAAAGAGTCCCGCTAAAACATACGAAGCGTGTCCAGGAAATTCACGTTGACTGCTGAGCCGATCACTCTGATGTTAAAGTTTTCACTGTTCAATCGCATTTGAGCGCGTGCGTAAAATCATGTTGCTCTTTTAGCAAGACGGCAAGTCAATCGCTTGCCGCCATGCTGTCCGCTGACGAGTTGAGTTAATTTATGCCGAAACTTTGTACATTCATCAAACAATCATGGCGCATAAACTTAGCTGCTCAATAATAAATCAAGCGCCTACTTACTTAATTTGACTTTTACCGTGCCTGCACCCGATGCCCCACGCCCGCAACACCCTCCAATATTCTGAATAATGAATCAACTCCCATCAGTTCATTCTCGGAACTACGAACTCATAGTTACTTAAAGTTCGCAACTTTCGTATGCGGTAGAGTGTAAACTTTTATCAATAGCGGCTGTGTGAAAAGTTTGTTTTATAATTAAGTACAACATATTTTGATAGCATTAATTAATCGTTTACAATATTAGCGGAAGGCTCCCACATCGTAAACACACAACATTCAGCATTCTTCGTCATTCATCTCGCTGGCGTTGTTGTAATTATAACTTTTCCAGATTATAATCATGTTATTATCATGGCTTCAATACGCGGCGAGAGGCACGATGCATGAGACACTTCAAAAGCGAAATACTTTAAAAATAAAGTTTTCAGCCACCACCACACGAAGATAACGTACAAGCTCGAGAAAGCACCCAGCCAACTTTCGAGCGAACACTCGCACAAATTACATTAGTACTTGCTACAAATTGTGTCTGGTTAGCTTTTATTACATGTTTCAAGTAAATGGTGTGAGAATTTATGATATTATTATGATTCTTATGAAATCTCGCTCCCGTCCGCGTGCTTCTACTCTCAGGAGTGCCACTAATCTTTTCCGGCAAAACTTTTTCTCAGCGCAACGCAGCAGCGAACAAATGAATCTTCTCATTTCAGAAAGACGAACGAACGCGACCAACGGAGCCTGCTTCAGGATTTTTATCAAAATATTACTTGAAGTCGCTTGTGTGAGCAGTTGTCGTCGTCCCCGTCGTCGTGCGTATTAAATTTCAAGCAGCTAAGCTCAAATTTCCACAAATGGCAGCAGTACCAAATGACATACTTCAAATACCTTCATAATTTCCATTATCGTTGGCAGCATGGTTTGGGACGAATTCTTTTCATCATTTCATTTTGTGTTTACGCAACTGTGCATTGCATTTATTCCGTCAACAGCAGAACGACTAACTCAATGAAGATTGGGTCTGCAGTGGAACGTATTTCTGAGATTTGCAAAGTGAGCATTTAAAATCATCAACGCCAGAGCTCTGCGCATAAAAGAACAATAGAGAAGAAATTTATGACGCACATAGCAAGCAAGCTGCACAGATGCGAGACTTACTTTATCCTTATCCCCAGTCGGCAGTCGCGTTGTCAGCACATTTCAGGGTTGGCTTTATTTTTAGTGCGAAAAGTCCAAAGATTTCATTTCACTCTTTAGTAAATCAAGCCTTATGATTCTTTTAAGGCTTTCTGCCTGAGCCTCAAGGAGAAAGGGAGGAAATTGAAGAGCAGTTATGATGCATCGAACGCTGCAGGTTTTATAAATCAATCTTAATGACGAAGCAGCTTTCACAGCCTCTCCTTCGCCTCCTCGGGAAGGAATTTGATAAAAAGCATGTTCTTGTTCATTATTCAATACCCCAAACACATACATCCTTATCGCTCGTTGGTAAACATGCGAGCATGCTCGCATTAGCATACTGCTTGAGTGCGGCGGCCTTAATGCTCCACTCAAACTCTCATTTTCCTCGTTTCCATTCATCGCATTCTGCAGAGTGCCTCGCTCGAGCGTCTAAATACATTTTAGAGGCGAGGAGAGTTTGGATAATCGATCAACATGTGCCTCCACCTTGCACTTAATTCAGCGTCAAACCCGTCGCCAGCAACGACACGCGCTAAAAATTTATTAATTTTCATACTTTTCAATTTCCAAATATTTTATTATCATTACAGTGGTATGGAAAGATGAACAGACAACCGCAGCCTGGAACTCTTGCGCCTGCTGCTGCTGTTGCCGCGCTCGTTGCATCGGAATCTTCCATAAAGTCAAGTGAAACAGGCTCATTATCACTGCTATTATCGCCATCATCAAGATTATCGTCATCTCGAAGGGTAGGAATCCAAACACGCGCCTCATCATCGTCTCCTTCGTCTCAATTACTTTTTTCTATTACTACTCTCCAACTGCCACCATCGCCATGCTGCGCAAGCATGAGCAAAAGTTTGTCCCGTCATTGTCGCAGTCATGGAACAACGAAGATTGGAGCTAATAACAACGACAGCATTGGACGAGAAGATGAGGACAGTGTTATTACGAGGACGGCTACACGTGCGTCAATAAAGAACCGAACTGAGCACGAATGTAGAGTGGATCCACTTCCAGCTCCATTATTATTGTTGGATCATCGTTCCACTGCTGTTAATGGATGGTTTCACAATTCACCATTGTGTCGGGCGTCTCCATTATTGCCCAATAACACTAAAAAGATGGAAACATCCATTAAGCGCAGAAATGACCGCGGTCACGGCTTCAACTCTTTTGTACAACTCATTGCCGTATTATCAAAATTACTACTGCTCTACTCCGTTTGCTCACTTACCAGTATCGCCGCCACGGTTGCTGCTATCGCCGCTAAAATTAGCCCTGCAAAGTCTGGGACTCAGAGTAGGTCATTATTGCTCAGCCACACGTACAGATTACGCTTGACGATACTCATTTGCTGCTGCTTCATCATTGTTTCACCTGTGAACTCACAAACCACATCAACATTAATACCCTCGTCGTCCGCTGTTTTGGTGAATTCTACAATAATTCGAGCTGAAGAAAGTTCAATTTCCAAAAGCTCCACATCAATACAACATGAATCTAATTTGCCTTCAACAAATAAGAACGAGAACTCTGAATTACTTAATCAGAGCAGTAATCACATGAAGGATTCTGGTAAGTTTTAACTTTAATTTTACAATTCATTCTCAGCAAGCGAGTTAACAATAATTTTAAGGTGATAAACGACATTTATCCAATCTTCACTCTATCCAAATAGGGTAAAAATACCTTACAGTTAGCTTAATATCAATATGGGCACTCTTGAAGACCAAAATTCATGAAAAGAGTATTAGGCACCGAAACAGGTTACTGTGGCCTGCTGCTTCCACTTGCGGCGGAGTGCAAGGAGCGCTTTCTTTTGTTGAACCGGCAAGTTACTTTCACCATGTGCAGAGTCTTCGTTGGAAAGAACGTTGGATGGTGTGGGTTCCAGGAAACTTGTTTCTATTCTTACTTTAGAGCTAGCGGCTTTATGGAAGTCGCCCACACGAGCCGAATCTACAAACAAAAGCCTGTTTGTCTACAATGTTCCTCTCTACTCGCTCACACTCTTTTACTTACTCAAGCGTCGATTCTTGTTTTATAAGACTTGTTTTCCCCGTTTACACCACTCAGGTGCACAGCATTCTTAACTTCTTGCCTGTGTAAAGCAATAATCCCAAGCTGTCCTATTGTCAAATTAACGTGTTAAGAAGAAGAATTTATGAGAGAAACACTTGACGTCCTAGGCGCGAGGATGGTTAAGTCACCACGTTCACGACTAAGGTTACTGGTCGTCCAGCATATTTCATGGATGATTTGCTCAAGAAATTAATTAATTTTCAACGAGCCGCAATGCAAACCGTCCACAGGCAATATCGGAAGGCTCTCCTCTACAAACAATAGCAGACAAAGACACGCTTCGTAACATTGTCTCGCTGCACAGATCCGTGTATTTCATGTATTCATATGAATTATTAATCCAAATAGACAGTGACGAATTTCGAATCAGAGTCTAATCCTCGGCGCTGCTTTGTCTTGCCTTGTGTGCGTTGGCGATGCATATTTGCCCGCCTGGCAGCAGCAGTATAAGCCTACTTAAGCGTATGTGGTGAAAGTGCCTAACTCGATTACAAAAGTTTTTCATCCGGGAAAATTTTCGTACGTCTGCGCCCAGCAAGCACGCAAGCAGCTGCTACCGGTGGTCGTTAGCCGAGTTGAGAACGCTGCTGCAAAGTTTGAGTTTCAAATTTACACAACAATAAAATCAGACTACTTCAAAGTGTCATATCTCCTCATGTTTTCTCACTTCTCACTCAAACTTGAGCCTTGGTATGATGTAAGCACTGCGCCGTGCTCGACGTGCGAACGAACATGTGAAGTGTAGAAAATATGATTTAAAAGACTATTCAATTTTATGTTCATGGAAAATATGGCAAGTTTTCGCTCAGACAAATGACATGAAGTAAAAAATTTGGATGTGCACTCAAGGCGAAGGCTGCGCATTCTGACAATCGGGTGTCAAGAAAGTCAACATAAAATGCAAACTCGGCGATTGAAAAGTGATGGCAAGCAAGCGTCACATGCCAGCAATGGCCCTATGTTACGCTTCAAGAAACCGTACGACAGTGACAGGAGAACCAGCTTCCCAGAATTTAGGGACATTGGGCATGGATACGCACTGTGCTGACTGTCTTCTGGGAAGGCGAAACACAGAAGTACAGATAACATTTCATGTTTTCCTGTGTCGGTCGCCTGTATTCAGTAACTCGTTGCATCATGAAATTCCAGTAAATGATTCATAATTTCTACGGTATACACGCGATTTGTCGAAACGCACATTGTCGAATTCGGGATCGGGAAAATTAATGCAAATTGTCGAATTTGATGTTTACATGAAATACAAATTGTCGAAATCGGATTTATTTTCAGAAAAGTCACGAACGTATAAAAACATTAGAGAAATATATTAAACATGCCGTGAGATGTTTTTCAAGTATTGAATAGGTTCCATCTTACGAAACTTTGAATACGTATTCTTCAATCGCTTATCCAAAATAGCATATTTCTTCCTCTTGCTGGATGGGAAGCGATTAACCTGAATGCGGGCGTATGTGTTTTCGGTCCTGTTTTGTTCTTTAAGCAATTCCATTAAGAATCGCCACATTGCTGGACGATGACACCCGAGTTTATGTTGGAATCGATTATGCCAGCCCTCGATCAAGTTGGACGTGCGTGGTATGTTGTTGTTTACTCTACAGCAAACATTCCAGACGCGAGGAGGAAAAAGTGGAGGGTCCCAATCGTTCCCTATGTATGTGTCGAAGAAGTACT
>WIXG01000458.1:0-53877 GCA_009869945.1 Mesaphorura yosii | reverse complement strand
TGACACGTAGCGTTGACGAAGGAGGGAGAATGGAGAGTGGAAATGATGATGGGATAGGAGTCATGGAAACTAATGGGTTGGCGGATGTTAATGAGTTCGTCTGATGACGGTCGAGGCCCCTGGGGAGATTTTTGACGACTTTTCTGTATTCTCCGGAAGATTCTAAAGTAAATATTTGTTTTATTCCAGCCGACTTCCCTCTGATGGCGTTGTACGTGGTGCCCAAACTGCGGGGAGACGTCAGCGATCTGGTTGTGGATGCCACGCGTAAGAACGCCCTTGACGCCTTCGACCCGGCAAAGCTGGGCTTCTGTGGAGACCACTTCTTCCACCTATGTCGAGAGGTAGATGCATTTAAATTGTCCATTAAACAGCCTTAGGCGACAACTTCTCACAATCAACGAATGTTGACTTGACTCAGGTTGCCACGATTGCTCGACCACCGTTCGAAAACTCGTCGAAGAGGGGCAGCCGATCCTCGTCGACAGGCTACATCATATCAATCTTCAGAGTGTTCGAGGGCGACGACCGAGAAAAGCTGGAGCGAAACTGGCTCTACTGGACAGGTGCGTGAAGCGGTTCTTTGGCTAAAGTTATATGTCCCTGATATTGAAGGCATTGTTAATGAATTGCTTCATTTATTGGCTCGCAGGTGCCCGGACGCTTTACCGGCATTTGCCGAAGAGCGTTGGTCTGCGGAGAATCACACTGCACAAGTCGGCAGCTCCTCGAGGGGACAAGCTGTACATTCTCCTCTGCGAATGTGCCAATTTTCTGGAGAACGTCAATTCCGCCGCGCAGCTGCTGCCCGCCCTCCGAGCGAGGTTGTGTGGCTACACCGGCATTTTCCGGGTCCTCAGCCAATTCTGAGGACCGGCTGCAGAGGAGGGACGAGACGGCGAATGGCTCGAGCCTTCTAGAAACACTGAGCCATGGAACACTTTTGTATAAAAGCCGAGAGGAAGTATTCTTGTTGTTGCACGTCGTACGCCATGTTGACAAATGTTATCAATGTTAAGTATTCAGTAAGAGAAAATATTTACTGTGGCTGTTTATCCATTTGTTGAACAGCTTCAAAGAGCTGTGGGACTCTAAACGTCTCAAGATTGAAATTGTATTCTCTTGTTAAACATTAACATAATTCTAATACAGGTTACCTAATTGTTCAGTTTTGGCAAACTCGCCTTCACTTCACCCGACACGCTTGTGATGGGCCAAGCAACGGGCACGAGGAGCTCCTTCGTTCAGCTTGCACGTCCAACCGAGAAATTTTGCAATTTCGGTTTCTTTATCGCAATTATTTGTTGAATAGTAACGTATATGAAATAATAAAATGTGAGAGTCAATAAGGCGGAAGTCGTGACAAATGCACTCCAAATTATCATCGTACAATTCAGTTTCTTGTACATTTCTTTTAAAATTTTGTCGTTCATTCAAAGCACCATCAACTAATTGTGATTAATCCTAGGTGTACTTAATTAATTCAATTACCATTTACTCGGGCAATGATGCTGTTGTCTCTTGATTACAATGTTGAAGCTAATTAAGGGAGGTTAGGTAATTAAGGCACCTAAAGGTAAATCGGAAGAATTGAAATTGATGAAATATTTTAACTGCAATAAAGTTGGAGCGCGTGTGGCATTGCCAATGATTGTTATCGGAATATAAATAAATGAGCCGTATTTGTCTTTGGCCAGTTCGTCACCGATGGCATTCATGCGTTCCACTCAAACTCAAAGGCCGAACGGTCCCTTTTTATTTTAGACCTGCAAGATCACAGGTCACACGGTCGGTGATTGACACTGAGCAGATTGACAGACTTAATGACAATCAGACTTGAATTAAGTTGCATTTTGCTCCTCAACGCAGTGTCAGCGAACGCTCGCTCAGAGAACTTCATTCGTGCCTTTGCTTTTCTTTCTGAAATAAACATTTATTCTGCTGCATAGACAAAATTATCAAAATGAGTACTGAGCTGTCGATGAGAATGCGATCTGTATTTTCGAAAATTGGACAACGAACTCATTAACATCCGCCAACCCATTAGTTTCCATGACTCCTATCCCATCATCATTTCCACTCTCCATTCTCCCTCCTTCGTCAACGCTACGTGTCATTCTTGGTCTAGCCTGGACTTAATTTGTAATTTCGCCTTCGCAATCCGTACCCGCATCTTTCCTCGTTTGGAATCAAAACGACACACGAAGCCATAAAATTCAAGCTCGTGGAGTCTTAACAGTTCGGGAAACGACTCAAGAACAAGCAAGGAGACTAGAAAGATACTGTTAGCAATGGAAATGACCTGCAGACTCCGAACATCAAGCAGGGTATCTCCTTGAGCCAGTTTTAAGAGTAGCCTCGGCAACAATAGCAAAGGCAGCCTGTAAAATAAAACCTGCACGCCTGGCTGGAAGGATTTTTGGACTCCAGACTCATTTTTATTGTGCTAATGGGCAGAAATTACTGCCTTTGTTGGAGGCTCATTAATCAGTCGACCTGCACCACGAGAGTACAAAGAAATTCCGAATTTTGTCTCTTCACCGCTTGGATTCACAACGACACACGAAGGCATGGAATTCTAAATCGTTATCCTTATCATGGACTCATCAGATTTATACGCACGATGCACTGCGTTTGTGAAGAGGAAACCGTGTCCAGCGGTCATGTTTGGATGGAAGAAATCGGAGGAGTGGACTCTACAATTGACCGATTCATCAGAATCCTGAGAACTGTCCTGGTAGTGCTCGCTGTGCCGTATTTTTTGACGCTCCTCAGCTTGGGGTTCGTTGTGTGTGCAGAGTTACTGATCTCCGACTCCTGTCGTCTAGGATTCTTCGACTAACTCCAACAATCGAAGTCGAACGAAGATGCTACTCAACTGTGCTTGGCAATTATACTATCGTACTGTAACTAAGTTCTGACTGTTCTTATGGATGAAAGTTTCGGAAGGAAGCAACGGCACGAAAGAGGATTCTCAAGTCTGAGCGAACGCTGAGTTGGTTTGGCAAAGAGTAAAGAGCGGCCAGCTACGGTTTAAACATTCACACGTACGAGTAGGAGTCTCGGGCGTGAGAAATCCGAAAATTGAAATCTGTCCAGCTCACTTACACGGAGTGGATCCACTCCCGACGCCAGAATCCGAATATTACCTGGGAATCTGGGTCTGGGAGTGCTGCGTTTGTTCGTGGCTGCATCGCATCAGGCCAAGTAAATCAAAGGTCCTACCATGAGAATGGAAATTGAAGTCACTGCGCTCACCCTCAACTGTTGGTAAGTGACTGTATTAATTAATGACCGTGTGCATATGTATCTAGATAAAATAATACCCTGGGACTTTTCAGGGGCATCAAGGGGATATCCAAACATCGAGTTGAACGCATGAATGCCATTGCAGACGAACTGGCCACTGATAAGTACGATTTTGTATTCCTGCAAGAAGTGTGGACGACTGAAGACTACGAGCGGATAAAGAATAGGACGATGCTCGTTTTACCGTATTCACATTATTTCTACAGGTTGGGAATTTAGTTCGATCAATCAGTGATACGATTAACATGGAAGTACGGAATTGATTGTGTGATTTGCTGTTCAGTGGAGTCATAGGGTCGGGCCTCTGCATCTTCTCAAGATCTCCGATCACGAGCGCATTCTTCCATCAATGGGCTGTGAACGGCTACATTCACAAGGTACTGACTTCGATATTAATTCGATGCGTTGTTCAAATCTTGACTCTTGATGCTGATTTATATTTTATTCCATTCTAAACATTATTTTTCAATTGCCAGATTCAGCACGGAGACTGGTTTGGTGGGAAAGGCATCGGGATGGTTCAGGTTTTGCATCGAGGTCTCCGGGTTAATTTGTACACGGCTCATGTAAGTAGCAGTTAATTGTGAAATTGTGTAAGAGTGCAATATTTTATCCAGATTCTAGTTAAAAATTTTATTTGTCAGTTGCATGCTGAATACGATCGTGTGAATGACGAATACCTGGCCCATCGAGTAATTCAGTCATTTGACACGGCTCAGTTTATCACTGTCACATCCCAGCGTGCTGACGCCGTCATAATTGGCGGAGACTTGAACACCGAGCCCGGAGATCTAGCCTATCGCGTAATCGTGCACACGGCTCAACTCAAAGATTCGTTCTTTGAAACTCCCAAACCGCTCGGGTCGGTAAGTGTATTTTGAAAGTTGTCAATTGGAAAATTGTAAAAAGCCAAGATTACCAAAACATTTCTGTTATTTTCAATTCTATTGTCGTTCCAACACTTGAATTTACCTTTTTTTAAATAGGGCGATGCTCAGTGTAACACGTGCGACACTCCTGGAAATAGCTACGCCTCCAGAAGTGCTCTCCGCTCCAACCCGTTTGGGAAACGAATCGACTACATAATTTACAAAGCCGGTGACAATGTTTCTGTAAGTTATTACTACACCAAAAGATAGCAAGCAAATAAGGAAAGCGAATTCTGTTTTTTATTCGCATTTTGTGAGATTTATAATTCCCTAATTTTGTTCCTCATAGGTATCCACATTAAGCTGTGCCACTCCGCTGCCAAAGTTGGTTCCTGGCAAGCTGCACAGTTATTCGGATCACGAAGCAGTAGTCTCAAAGTTCAGGATCACCAAATCGTCTTCTGGTACGTCGATAAATGTTTTATCGCCATTATCTTTTGAAATTCTCATTTTTTCAATTCCTTTGCGTAGCCGTGGAGCCTTCACCCTCGTCGGAATGCGCCCGTAAAGAAGCGTTGGAAGAATGTATCGAAATCTGCACTCAGGCTCTCACCCACCTTTCCAGGTCCAAAGGGTTCTACTTGACCATTTGGATAATTTGCATCATAACCGTCAGTATCACCGGTGCGTTTGAAATTTTCAAGTCAGCTGGCATTATCCTTCCCATCATCAACATCGTCATTTTGTTAGTCGTCGTCTACTGCACTTTTATGGGTAAGTAAAGTTTAACTCGGTAATTAATTTTGAATAAGATATTCGATTTATTGGTGCCAGATATTAGATTAAGTAACAAAAATGCATGAATAACGTGGTTGCAATTGCATATTGCAGGTTTGATTTGGAATCGAATGGAGGTCCATGGAATCTTGGCTGGGAAACTGGCCATGGAGCTTGAGGTGGACAAGTACTCATCTGGCAACGGGAGGAGGCTGTCAGGCGACCACTGGTTAAAGCCAAATAACGGTTCCAAGTAGTTTTCCACTTGAAGACTGAATTTATGCAATTTTCCAACGCAGATCGAATACAAGTTGACGAAAGTACAACGGTGGAATTTTACAGCATTCCAGATTTTTTCAAGTCATCAATGCTCTAATCGAAGAAGTAGCTTTGTTTAATGCCTGTAGCTAAAATTGGTTGGTTGCCTGATGATGTTTTTAATTCAGGCCTCGACAATATTTTTGTCTAGCTCACTCCTCTCAAGTCAACTTTTGCATTAATGCATGTGAAAATTGTGAATTTTAAAGTCCAGGGTAATAATGACGTGGTACAAGTGCCATTCTTAGGAACTAGCTAACTAGCTTACAAATTGTGATTCGATTGTAACATTCTAGTTTCAAAATCTCCAGGCGCAGGCTGAAACTATTTATTTTATAGAGTCCAATTTCGCTACGCCACGGCCACGGCTCGATCGCCTGATTGCAGTTGAGAACTGAAATTTATCCAGTCTCCTTTTCATGCTAATTTATCTGATTTGACTGAATCGCATGTGACACGACACGCTAAATTTGATTGAATAGCAGACATTTAACTTTATGTAAAGCTTCGACTAAATTTTTGTTGAATAAAAATTCCATTTGTCATTCCAGATCGCGTCGAAAAAAATATGCTTACCATTGAGATTGACCACTGACGTCTTCTTAGCACCGAAATCACTCTGGACAGTCGAACCGTGGTTAATTAATTATCGAATTGTTTTATCAATGCACAACGATCACACAGGCCTCTCAACCGCAATACAACATGCGATCTCAAATCTCAATCTCAACTTGCTACTCGTTCTTCTTTAAATGTTTTTCTTTCAGAAAAGTAAACGGATTCGGCTTTCTTTGTCCACCGAGCATAACAGGCAATTGTCTCCAAACTCGCATGCTGCATGAAGCAATATTGTAAGATCGTTTCCAGCAAGCAAGCCTTTTGCGTCAGATTGGGACTGATTGACATGATTTAATTAGGTAGTGGCTTGCACTTTAGCTACTCGCCTTGCAACGGACCGGGCTATGGTACATTCACCACATTGGCTCTTGTGTCCAGCGACGCGTAGCGTAGCGGGTATTGCAATGCTGAAAACGATCACATTTTTCGTGTATCCGCGTGACCACCGGACAATGTCAATGAATTGGCCTTCGTGAGGTGTGACTCACTTAAAGAGGCTTGGATCAGCTTAATGCTGACGTGATCTCAATCGCGTCTCCCGAATCATCTTTCAGCTCTCGCGTGATCGTACGCTCATGCATTGTTTATGGCGACTCCAAAGACGAGTCGAGGTTTTTCTCATGAATTCCACCATATATATCTGCGAAGCAGCTGCGGAGGCGTTCTTCGCTGTGGGAAAGGCTGCACGGAGTGGACTTTATCACAGGCAGGCAGCCCAAATACAAGTGGCAGTGCAAGAATACATGTTAAATTAGATGACGCAATACGCGATCCAACAAGCAAGCAGCTGCGAGCATGCGAAAGCGAATGGAAATGGGGAACCCAACTTCATTCCACCACCATAAGATACAAAGCTAAGAGATCCACATTATTGAATCATACAAAAGTTAATCGTAAATATCGAATTCACATTAACAGCTAATAAGCCAATTCTTAATCGCCATTACGAAAGGAAACAAAGCAAAACGGAGCTTAAATGTGTAATTAAATCTCCAAGGCCTGTCAATAAGTTGATTGTTCAGTTCAATATGCAATCACAAGAAAGCCAAGCTGTTTACAACAATCAACGTACGACGACTGGAAGTGAAGAATTTGAAGAGAGTCAGCCTTCTGCAACTGAAGAGTTCAGTGCAAGACTTTTTCCCGTCATCAGTGAATCGACCAGAGACATTTCCACTTGTGAGGAGAGCGCCTACGACACACTCGCCGCCTGCTGGAGCTGGGGTAACTTAATGGAAGGAGAATATCCTGCTGCTGGAGCCCCGTCGATTAAACGAGCCGTCGTTATTGGTGGTAAAGTGCATCCGGACTCTGTAGCTGACGCAATTTTGGACCTAAACAGTTTCTATGTCAATTGTGTCAAGTGCTTTCCGCAACTTCGACTCAATGAGCTGTACAGCGCTTAAACTGCTATTTATTCTGCTGTTGGATGCTCCCCAGTCCAACAATGTCATTCTAGTTAGTGTCACCAGTATTGCTATTTCGATTTACATCCGCGTAAACATGGCGTCGCCTGGAATTCTGAAGCCCGTCGTAATGCCTACCCAGCAATCAGCGCGACATCGCAAGGAGGCGTCCTCGCAGGGGCGGAGAGGCTACAGACAGAGGAGCTCGAAGAAATCGCAACTGCAGCCAGAGCCAGAACGTCCGAAAGAAAAGTCCTCCACTTCCACTTCTGTGTTTTCGCCTGGGCACTCCAGCGTGTATACATTTCCACCCAAATCTGACACGCTCGACTCAGCACCGAAGGCAAGTTCCGACCAACCACAGCCGCCTCTCGCCACTGGACTTACGGCCCTGGTCAACATTCCAGAAAACAGCTTTCTCACTTCCATCACGGTCGACCTCTTCACAACGTGCACGACGTCCACGTCGCCAATGTCGCTTGCTGGCTCGGGCGACGCCTGCTGCGTGAACGTAACAAATGTCGGGGCTTGTTCGTGGACGACCCTGTGCTCCTCTTCCAGAATGTGTTTGCAGGATTCGGCAAAGATGAAAAAGAGCCTGAAGCAGGTAAAATCTTCGTACATCATCAGATGACAGTTGCATGAATACTTATATAATTTCTATTGCAAGTTGGCCAATACGCAGATTGTCCAATTCAGGCAAATGCAGCCAGCCACACGTGGATTTGAGCCCATGACTCTTTAATTGTGCTTGAGTCGCAGTTAATTTTGTTTTTGTGCGGCAAGACAAACGTTCCTACCGACAAACAATTAAATACGCATGTTTTCAAGTTGTTAAGGTAGCACAAATAAAGAGGCTGCTTCTCCGCGAATGAGCCCCTGCTGAAGATCGTTGTTTTGTTCACCAAGTTGATGAAAGCCATTTCCTTGTACTTGTTCCAGGTTCACTTTGCGGATGAGTCGTGCCTGATCAAGGTCGTGGAGTTCGAAGACGACGTGGAATCTCAGGACATGCGAGAATGTTACTGGGAGATATTTGCACGAGATCGAGCCAGATTCAAGGACCGCATTCAGCAGACCGAAGAGACCCTGAACCCGATTCTGGAGGCAAGACACCGAGAGAAGATTCTGCTCAGAAATTCAAAGCTTGAGGAAACCGAAGCGGAAGCAGAAGCCAGTTTTGAGTCTAGTTTGTCAGAGAATTCAGGAACTGACGACACAAGCTCTAATGTACCTGTGTAGTTGATAGATTATAAATAGCAGGCTTCAGTATTCGCCATTCGTTTGCAATAGCCATTAAGTTTAGTTAGATTGACAGGGCTAAGCAAATAGAAAATCGCCGAAATCGCAGTTTATTTCTACTTTGATTTATAAAATAAGTTAAGGTAGTTACTCGTATTATAATTAATTGATGCAATTCTGCATTGCACTCAGGGAAACACTAATCATTAAATAGGTATGTTAGTAAATAGTCAGACGTGATACTGAAGCCAAGAGAGCGAATATTTCCACGATTACGATAATAAATTGTCTGTGATTTAAGATTTAATTAATAGAATCTTTATGCTGTAGTGTCAACTGATTAGTTTTCTGATTTCCTTTTAATCTACGTTGCATCCAAAATTCTGTCATACTTTTCACGTTTGGCGTTTGCGCTTCTTTGCAAAGCACAAATTAATTCACTTCTTTTCCATTTGCTGTTTCTTGGTTACTTAATCTTATCAAACCTTTTGCTTAAGCTTAAGCTAATCCTGTCCGCGCTTTACTATTTTATGTGCGTGAATGAACACGAATATCTTCATTTCATTAATCCCTTCGTCTTCATCTGCATTTTGTATTTGCATTCAACGTAACTCAATAATTCGCTTATTCACTGTTCGCTAATTGGCAATTCAGATCATGTTTGATTGGCTCATGAGTCCATTGTTTGCTCTGTAATCTTGACACAATGCGAATACGAACCCAATAAAAGGAAGGATGAGATTCAACAGAATGCACGATCGCCGAACCACGAACCAGTTTTACTTTCAATTCGATCATCAGCAAGCAATCGCAACTGGCGAGGATTGTCATGAGGACAATTTACACGTCACGTCATGACAATTTCATGGCCATCAAGCTCAGGCTCAGCTTACATGCATATCATATCACATAATCAAATCTCGATCATGATCACACAAAGCAAAGACACTTCTCAGAATTCACTATTCACAATTCGCATTCGCAATTCACGACTAGGCTTCGTTAAGGCTTTGGATTTGCCATTTGCCAGCCACTGCGACTGCCACTGTCTTTGAAGATAAATCATTTACTCGTAAGTAAATGGGCGCTTGCCTTTTGCTGCACGGCATGGCATGGCATGGCAATTTACTTAACGAAACTGGCAGCTGGCAGCAATTTAATTTGAGAATCAAGTTTTGTGGGTCTTCATCGTAAATCGTAAACGCAACTGCAATTTTAAATGCTAAATGCGTGTTGCAGCAGCAACGCGTCAGCGTCAGCTTCGTCATCTTTTCAAGAAATGAGGATCCTTTCTTTTATTGTATGCAGAATATTCAGCCAGCAGGAAGCAAATTCGGTCAAGCAAGGCCAGGCCAGGCCACGTGACAAATTGCGGCCGTAAAAGCCAGCCATGAATGGAGAAACCGGCTCACGGAATTTGCCATGCAAAATTTGGAATTTTTATGCTGACTACTAAATCACAAGCACAATCACTCCATGAAATTGCAGGGCAAGCAGGGACGTGTCGTCATGTCGAAGCATTAATTTCCGTCATGAGAATCGCTAATTGTAATTACTAATTTAATTGTGCATTATGTGCATACAGTCAAAATTGTATTGCCAACTGAGCAAAGTAGCAAAGTGAATGAACTGTTCTTCTGGCCTTAGCCTTTGCCTGGCTGGCTGCTGCTGCCAGTTTCAAGTTCCCAGCTCCTCGCCCGGCGACGATAGAAAAGTTCATTTTTCGTCGTTAGGAGAAGGAAATACAGTTTAAAAGTTACAAAAATAATATTTACACAGACGATTGCAAGAAGCATGAATGTGAGTTCTGTTTGCAATTAATTGATCGTTAAAGTTAGCGAACAGTGTTTGGACTCACTTTGACCGCTCATTTCGCTGTTTAATTAACCGTCCCGTCCAATTCAGCCTGAGCCTGAGCTTCAGCTTCAGTGTGGTTGTAAATCAAATTAAAAGACTGCGGTTTTGCTTCGCGAGGTTGTTGCACGCTGCATTATTCTCATTTCATCTCGAAAATCATCATCTTATTAAATTACTGCGATTGCTCTGCATCTGCAACAAAAAATCAGCAGCAGGTGCAGGTGCATTGCTTTGTATTGCAACAGGTTACGAGATGATGACGGCAAAATACGCGGACGCAATGCAAAGGCGAATGGCAAAAAGATGTGGAGCCAATCTTTCCTATTTTAATCACTCTCAATGAACGCTGTACACACGCACGGACGCATGGCAGATGAAGAAGTGAGTGGGTCATAATTTTTTAAAATGCTAACGCTAACGCAGGCGTTCATGCAGGCGCAAGAAGAAACCGTTTCTTTTTATGATGGTTGGCAAATCAAAATCGCTCGCTGTGCGTGGTTGTGGTTCCTGCATCCACTAATCCAAATCCAAACCAAAATCCACACGTCTCTTGCAAAGCCTGTCTGCCTGTCGCAGTCACAGTCGCAGCTGTAGTGCAGTGCAACAATGTACGCCATTGCCATTGCATTGTTGTTGAGTTGTGCACGACTAAATGGTTTTGGAATTGCCTTGGAGCAGAAAGAAATGAGGAGCTTTGCGGCAGCGACGACCGAGCGTACGCATACATTGTTGCACTACAGCAGCGAGAAATGAGCTCGCGAGATGATGATGTATATTTATTTTTACTGCAACGCGAAACACTAAACACATTATATTACAAAAATGAAGAATTAATAGCCGATTGTGATACGGCAGCCCAGCCTGGGCTGCCTGCCTGCCTGCCGAGGAGGTGGTGGAGTGGTGGCTGCGGATGAAGTTGGATGGCCAAGAATTGAATCAGTGCTAAAATAAGGTAAAAACGACGACTGCGCTGAGACTGCTTGCCTGCCTGCATTTTATGTATTTATAATATTCAAGGTACCTCAACAATTTAACTCAACGCTGCGCTGCGCTGAAGCATTTTTCTGTTTTCTACTTTTTTCCACGCACTTGCTTACCTGTTCGCCTTCGTCGTGCACCTTAAAATAATAATCATGACTGTTGACTGAATACTTTGTGCCCTGCACACATTCGTCCGTCCTCTGCCAGCCAGCCTGCCTGCCTGCCTGCCTGCCTGCCTGCTGCTGACGACGACTCTGAACAGAGTTCCTGCATTTTAAATGCACTCTAAGCAAAAGTACTAAGCAACTAAGCATTCTGCACTTTCGCAGCAGCATCAGCACTTTTATTTCGTGCCAGCCAGCGCAGCCAAACTGCAAACGCAAAGTTCTCTCTACAAAAGCTCAAGAATCAGGATTCAAGATTCACGTACTCCTCAATCGCTGATAAGGCCATGGGAAGGCCTACGCACTGATTACAGCGCAGCGTCTTGGCAGACGAGAACGACGTGCCGACTGAAATTTATACTGAAAGCTGAACCTGGAAGTGGTATTTGGGAAGGAGCTCAAGTTCAAGTGGCTTCGATGATCACGCTGATCGCGTTAAATGCCAGATTCCTGCTGTCTACTGCCTGTACCAATTGAACGAGTACTTCGACTCAAGTGCAAAGTGTCTTTTCTCCACGTCCGTGCAGTGTGCATTTTGCAGTGAATCGTTCGCAGGTGCAACATTCTAGAAAAGTTCCAACTTCCGTCTTAGTCTTTATCTTCGTCCGTCCAACTGATCTCAAGCCGTCCTTCGGAAAATCGCAACTGAAATACTCAAGCATTCATCCGCATTCGTAATTCCAAGGCAATACGCAAAACGTAAAGGGCTCGGCATCCTGAAACTGGATATGGAATGAACTGACAGTATTTCTTGAAACCATAAACCACATCCAAAAGAGAAGAGGAAACTCATTTTCGACGTTGACTGTTGAATGAAAGTTTTTACGATTTGTATGTTAATGTGTGTCTCCGCCTAAAAGTCGTAAAATGGGTTCTAAAGGTTCACGTTCGCAATGAATATCAAAGACCAACAACACCGTCACCGTCCCAGCAAAACAACATGGGAAGGGAACCGTTGGGAATTAATTTCCCATTGAGTCGCTAATGAGGACGACGGCGACATGACTCAACTAAGTCAGCTAAAAATAGCTCAGAGCACATCACAGTGGAGCAGGCAGCAGGGTTATTATTGATTGTGATTAAACACTCCGATGATTAAGCATTAAGCAGCGCAGTTGAGTGTTAAGCACGAGCAATTGCAACAATGACGAGTGCAAATACAGAAAATGGTTGTTCCAGTGCAAATGCAAGTGGCAGATCGCGAAACTCGCTGCATCGTCGATCAATCGGTTGAGACAAATATTCGCGAGAAGGGTAAAATGAGAATGTGCAGAACATTTCGCTCGTGTTCCGTGTCTCCAGACTGCCCAGACGCGGACAGCAACCGCAGCCGGAGGGCCTCATACTCGCTCCCTCGCTGGAAGAAGTCTTCTTCGCCCTTCGTCTGTTCCTCAATGGCGACGTTGCTCTTCGGCCTTCTGCTCTGCCTGCAGTGGACTCCGATTCAGGTAAGATTAGGCAATTAGGCAATTATGCTTAAAATTAAGACGGTCTTATGTCTTATCGGTGGCTGCTTTTCTTGAGTAATGACGCGAACGCGACACGCCTGACCGGAGTACTGAAAGGGGAAGTTGTACTGGTAGAAAAGTGAATTTTGTGGTTTATTGCCTTGGGCTTACGAAATTCTGGTCTTTTCCTCCAAAACCACGCACCACGGCCATGGGAATATTTTTCTTCTTGTGTTATGCAACAGCACGATCATAAAAGCAGACTCAGACTCATAAAATCGGCAAATTGGCATTCGCGAGTGACCACGACCAATTTGACCACACCCGCCTGCCTGCCTGCCTTTTCCAACTTCTCTTGCCTTGCCTTTCAAACGAGTAACGAGCATGTCAGCCAAAAGCATGCTTGGATTTACAGTTTCAACTTTCTATGTAAAAATTCTGTAGTGGCCCACGACAGCTTTGCGGATGTGAAAAGGGTTCGAAGTTCGAACGAAGGAGGAATGTGGATTTCTCGGCTTACGTTGTCTTGGCCAGAGGAAAATGGGACAGACCGACGGGCCAATTTAGAAATAGAAAGGGTCCTGTCATTATCCCCTCCCATGCGAATGGCGAATGTAGCATGTTTGTGGCAGTTTATGGGTTTTCGAGAGAAGGCGAGACGGTCGGGCCGACCCACCACGCGAGGCGTCGAAGAGTGCAAATGGCAAATTGAAACAGAAACAGACTCCTTGGGCCCAAACCCAACTGCAGTACCTTTCGCATGGCCAAAACAGCAGGCAGGCTGCAATTAATCTGGTCCATTCACGACCGACAACAATGTGAACGTATTTTAATGAAATGTATCGCCATGCAGGCAGGCTTTGGCTGGCTCGATCTAATCTCTTCTTGACAAACTGCACTGCACTGTAATCGAATTCGAATTATATTTGGAGAGGCAAGGCAAGGCAGAATTTCGCATTTACGAATTGTGAATTGCGAATTCAGCGACTCTGCACAAAGCAAAGCAAACAGCTACAAGCCTTCAATCAAGAATCAAGTAGGTCAACTAGTAAAAATCGAAAAGGCGTTTGCGATTCGCAGTTATTCGATTCATTTTCATTCTTCGTCGTTCGCATGAATTCGCAGTGAGCGACTTGACTGAGCAATTTGGTCTTGGCACGGCCAAGTGCAAAAACAAGAACGAGACACGTAGTCAATGAAAGTGGTTCTCTGCCCAAATGCCAAACGCCAAATGCAGTGCAAATGCAAAACCAGCCAAAACTGTCGCTGTCGCTTGTTTTCAAGTTGTCACCAACAAGAATGAAGTAGCGTAATCGTAATGTAATGTGAGTCAATGTTACAATGTTAATGAAAGTAAGTGAAGAATGGCACTCTAAAATTGTAACTGCAACTCGAGACGAGACGTTCAACGTTCAAACTTGAGTTTATTTTTATCTGCAGCATCGCACCACATTTTTGCAATTCTATCTTTAACGTACTTGCATGCATTCACAACTTACATTTTACACTCACATGATTTCTATTTCTATCTTTTGCATTTTGCTGTTGCTATTTGCTGTTTTGCTCTCCATCACGTCACGGGTCGTAAATTTATTTGGGGTGTGTGGTTTGGCGTTTCGCTATCGCTGTTAAAGAAGATCTTCGATGGCGAAGCGGTTACTCGGCTTGGGCTTTCTCTTCCTACACCAGTCTAAGCTGAAGCATTCGAACCCGTCCTTGTGACGATTGAAGTACTCCCGCGCTAGCAGGAAACGAAGTCGCCGGAACCGCTGCTTCTCGTCTTCACGGTGAATTCTCCAGTTTTCGAGAGCCTGTCTCTCCGAGCCGAGCACCAAGAACTCGTCGCCCTTCTCGAGCAGTGCGTCCCGCGGCGCCCTCTGCTTCGCCTCCTTGTTGCCCATCGTCCAGAGCAGGTGCTCAAAGTGGATCGGGTCGTCCTTGTGGCGTTTGGGGACGTAGTCACTCAGCCCCAGCTGCTTCCAGATTTTGCGTGACTTCTTGTCTTAGAAAATGTTGGTGAGGTACTTGACCATCAACTCTTCCAATGGCTCCAGACGAAGCAGACACGAGGCCTAAAAATCAAACACGAAATTGCTACTTTAGTGCCATTACTGCTACTGGCATTGGCCCGTAATTAATCGTTGGCGACTTACCCGAAAGAAATTGAGCAGCTACTTGTGGAATTTGCGCTTGAACAGTTTTCTCTGACACTCCGGCATGAGGGAATATAGGAATTCAATATCCATTGGGTCAATGTAGTGGAACGGTGGTGACTTTCCCAGCACTACTGAATCGGAGTCAAACTTTCCTCTGCGGTAAACCCGTCGATCTTCATCGTCCTGAAATCCAGAACCAATTTTTACTTAGTTTGGGCAGTTTGGGGCATACTTTCATTCATTTAATAAAGCTCACTGGTAGCTTTGGTGTTGTTCGGTCGTATCTCGTGAAGCATGACGTACTTGAGTCCAATTGTCTCCTTGGGAAATTCAGCCCAATGGCAACCTGATATTTTGACGTGTCTTTCCATCTGTCCAACTCGGTGGCAAGAATCGCGTACCTGACTCCGCCGATGGCGGCCGCTCGAACGGTGTTCAAAACGAAGTCAGGCGGAAATTCTGGCTTCCGACCCCATTTGTAGGTTGGAATTCGACGGGCTCGCGGCGCTGCTTACGCCAGATTTCGTAGGGAAGCTCCGGGAATGAGTCTTCGGACACCAACGACGGGGGTTTCCGGACGCCGGAGGTGTCCAGGATCTGCTGTGACAAGTAGCCAGAATAACGGGTCGGGTCTAACAGGGAGTAATTTTCCAGTCCATATTTCCATCTGTACAAAATCAGCTGCCAGTGATAGCTGTCCAGTATCGTCTTCCAGAATGTGGGAAGCCAAGAAGAACCTTTGCCATTGCAAGATTGCAAGATGTAATACGAGAGTTATGAGAATGTATCATTCGCATTGAGAGTTGAGATCTGCTGAAGCATTCATTCATCATCACCATCGCCACAAGAATCAATGCACGTATTTAACTTTGGTCACGCTAATCCACAAGCGAGTCGTTCAAAGTTCAGTTTGTCAGTTTCACCAGCTCACATAAAAATCGCAATTATGACATAAATTATGATTTACGACTCGTCGACTCATCTTCCGAACGATTTTCTCCTCGGCTGAGGAGTGAAGATAATTTACGACCACTTTAATTGGTCTGCCTGCCCACCTGGGCGACTTGTGCCTCAAAACATAAAAATAGAATCATTCTGCAGATCATGGCTTGGGCTTGGGCTTAGGCTGCTTAGAGTGTGCAAAAAGGTGTGAAGAAATCAAACAAGAGCTCAAGGCATGCCGCCTGCTTGCATATACAGCACTCAAGAAACTCATCAATTACCATTAATTGAGTTCACGTCAGAACGAAGGAGGTTCGTTCCTAAATCGAGTGAATGAGATCTTAATTACAACTTGACTTTAGCTTCACAGCTTTAGTGATCCGTAGTTCACTTCAAATTAGAAAGGAAAATTGAAAATCCATACTGGCTATTCCCCACCAGGTAGTTTATGTCATATTTCTAATGTTTCAAATCGAATCTTATCTTGCAGAGATGCCACGGAGCCGATCTGGCGATTCAGATTCCTACCACAGACTTTCCGGACCCGAATGGAATGTACAGACTGGACTACACACCGCCAATTGGAAAACCAGAGCCAAACACAACGTTTCGAGCTGTGGATATTTCCAACGCAATCAGCTTCTCGCATGGTCTGCCAGGGACGAAGTATCACTTCCGGGTTCACTACACCAATGACACCATCCACGATTGGTTGACATGGACAGCGTCAATTACGACAAGTAAGCAATTAACGAATTCGTTTTATTCCTTCATTTAAGCTTTGCGCATCGCGGTTAACTGTGGGTTAATGTGGTTCTATTCGATCTCGCTCCTCTTCCTCAGCTCCGGATCCGCCCTCCAACCTGTCAATCAACATCCGAAGTGGCAAAACCGTGCAGCTGACGTGGGATCCTCCAGAAACGGGCGGATTCACGAAATTTAAATTAAGACTTCTCCCGCTGTCCGATTTGGGACCAGCAAGCCAACCGAGGAACTTCCTGGAGGAGGAACCGCCCTTTGTGCTCAGAGACTTGGTCCCCGGCGCTTCCTACGAGATTCAGCTTTACACCATGTACGAAAATAAGGAGTCTGTGGCCTACGTCTCCAGGAACTTCACCACAAGTAGGTTTTCCATCTGATTTGAATCAATCCACTTTCTTTACTTTAACTTTCGAACTGAAACCTAATTTTTAATTTTAACAACTTTAGAGCCAAACACACCTGGAAGGTTTATTGTGTGGTACCGCAATGAAACCACGCTCCTCGTACTGTGGCAGCCGCCCTATCCAGCCGGAGTTTTTACACACTATAAAGTGAGCATTTATTGACTTGACAGGTGTACAAATTGCAAATTTGCATTTTTAATTAATATGCGAACGTTGCTTCCAGGTACAAATAGAGCCTCAGGATGCGATCGAAAGCATTATTGACGTTGCCAAAGAGGGAGAGCCGCCCGGTCCAGCACAAGCAGCCTTCAACAATCTGATTCCCGGGCGGGCGTACAACATTTCAGTGGAGACCGTCAGCGAAGACCAGATTTCCACGCCCACCACGGCTCAGTATCGCACAGTGCCCCTTCGACCAGGCAACGTCGTTTTCGACCCGGATTCATTAACCTCGCACAGCTTTCGCATTCGGTGGCTGCCTCCCAGCGGAATCAGGTACATTTAAATTAAATCTACTATTAATTAGTTAAACTTATTATTTAAATTACTTTACCACTCATTTCTTTGCATTCTTTAGCGAATTTGACCGATACCAAGTACAAAATCAGCAAGTGAAGCACACGCCGATCACTTTGTCGCGGGAGATGCCGCCAGTGGCCACCTTCGACCAGAAGCTGGAGCCGGGCCACACATACACTGTGATTGTCAAAACCTTCTCTGGCAAAGTTGCCTCCTGGCCCACCACAGCCAACGTCACGACGAGGCCGCTGCCCGTTGAAAACTACAAGTCTCACCCGAGAGACGACGGTGGCGACATTCTGATTACGTGGCTGCCGAATCCTGCGTCGAAGCAAGACCACTACAGGGTGAGTGCCAACAAATTGCTATTGTATTGTATTTATTTATTCATGGAACATCAGGTCAAATAACATTTCAAATTACAACAATTATTTGGAACCCAAGGGTTTGGTTTTACACCAAATAATTTATTTAAATCTCTTAACAAAATTGTCAAAATGCTACACACCTTCGTTAATTTAATATTTCACGTCATGCTATTGCGTGACGCAATTTCATAAATGCCTTATTGACTATTAACTCGTTAATGAATAACAGGTGACGAGTCAAGAAGCGGAGACATTCGCTGGCGACGTGAACCAAATTGTTGTCGACGAGCCCAAGCTGTTGATGTCGAACCTGTCGCCTGCACCTGGTCGTAATTACTCAATTTCCATCCAGGCTCTCTCGAACGATGTCGAGTCAGAAGAAGTCGTTCTCTACCAAGTGACAAGTATGTGCATTTTAATGAGTCATTAATTCTGGGCATGCCCGTGCTTGGGTACAAGCAAGACGAGGCGAGATGAAGCAGTTAATGCGTGTTAACGCGAGACTAATTGCGAAATTGTGATTCTGCTGCACAGGGCCGTCGTCTCCGATCGTACTCGACCTGCGTGCTATCGACCAGGGCCTATTTCTCTCCTGGAAGTCGGACGTCACGTCGAAGCAGGACATGTACTTGGTCGAGTACACGCGGAACGACACGGGCGAAATATTCAACGAGACCACGACCGAGGGCCAGCTGACCATTTTCGACAACATTTTCCCCGGTGCCGCGTACAACATTCAGTTGTACGCCATCTCGCACGATCTGCTCTCGGAGAAACACACGTACTTCCAGGCAGTCTGTAAGAATCGACTTTGAATGCACATGAACGCGTGGTTAAATTGTAGCTCTTTAATTTTAATTTACTCCGTTGTTCTCGCTTTCAGTTCCGAACCCTCCACGAAACTTGACGTCTCTCCGCGTGTCCAACTCGTCGATTTACCTGCGGTGGCTGCCTCCTCTCAAGTCGCTGTATTCGGGCTACGTCGTTCGCTACCGAACGAACGACAATGAGACTTGGACGGATCTGCACCTGCCCGACAGCCCGACGGAGAAGGAAGTGAAGGACTTGCTGCCTGGAGAAAAGTATATTGTGAGAGTGACGTCAGTCAGCTACAAAGTCGAGTCGGCGCCCCCGCTTCAAGTCATTCAGACTACGAGTGAGTAGGCAAACCTGCCAATTGCTAATTGCATGTACCATTTTATTGTTTCGTTTCTTCAATTAATATGCGGTTCCTTTCTTTCGTTTTCAGGGCCTAGCGGGGTCACAAACATGAAGCCTCTTCTGGATTCGTCCAACATTACGCTGCAATGGGACCGTCCGGCCGGACGAATCGAAGCCTATGACATTCGATGGATGGCACTGGACCCAATTCCCTTGGAACTTGGGGACGAAGACGATGCGTACTCGCCCGAGCCCGTCAAGCACAGGGCAGAACTGCTGAGCGGAGAAGCCATCATTGAGAGGCCGGTCTGGGACGAAGTCGTCCAGATTCCCATCGCGCCGCTCATGTCAGGCGTGGCCTACTCTTTCAGCATCGGAACAACTTCTTACGGCATGAACGGAGAAGTCTACACAATAACCATTCGCACATGTAAGCCAAAATTGATTAATTAATTCCTTTCATCTACACTTTTTGTAACTCATTTAATGCTTTGTATTTTAGTACCTTTGATCACATCCGAAATCTACATCGTTAACAACATCAACACGAGGACCGAAGTCACGCTTCGGTACACGGCAACTCCGTCGTCCATCTCGCTCTTCGACCGCTACCGATTCCAGCTGTCGGATCCATCCATGCCCGCCAAGGAAATTGCCGCCGACAACCCGCACAGGAGCGTCACCTTCGACAGCTTGGTACCTGGGCGTCTGTACAATTTTACGGTGTGGACAGTCTCCAAGGACGTCACGAGCCGGCCTGTCCTGCGCCAAGATAGACTTTGTAAGCTGACAAACGATAGAAAAATCATGAGCTCTTTCTTAACCCTTACTAACATTTCTAATTTTGAAAATTGTCCTTTTCTCGTCAGATCCCGACTCGATTACACGAATAAATGCGTCTTACATTGGCTACCGAGAAATAACGTTGGAGTGGGACACGCCAAACGGAGACTACGACACCTTTGAAGTTCAGTACCTCGACGCGGACGATCACTACGTCGAAAATTTGGCGCTTCAGCAGTCAATCACCATCAACGGCCTGAGACCGTTCAGAAACTACACCTTTACCGTGATTGTCCGGTCAGGAAGCGACTCGACAGTTCTGCGAAAGTCCACGCCTCTCTCCGCGGTCTTTAGCACGAAGGAAGACGTTCCGGGAAAAGTTGTAAACTTTAAGCGGACCCGCATTGAACCCAACAACGTGACATTCGAGTGGTCGTTCCCCGAGTCGGAGCACAACGGAATTCTGAAATTCTTCACCATCAACTACGGCGTTTCAAAAGTAAGTAAATAAGTAAATAAAATTATTAATGTTAGTCTTGTACTGATACTGTGCCTTAACTCAAATTTTGAATAGGACAAGCTGAACGGAAGCCGGCGATTCAGCGCCACCGACACGCGAGGCACAATCGCCGGGCTCCAGCCGGGCCTGACGTACTACTTTGCCATTGCCGGGCACACGCGGAACGGAGCGGGTCCGAGCATGGTGCTGGAGGAGCGGATGCCCATCGGCCCTCCTCCGAAGCCGCCGAGAGAAGTCATTCCGACGGAGGTCGGACGAACGTCAAGTACGATTGTGATTCGTTTCCGGAACACCTACTTCTCCAACAAGAACGGCAACGTGGAGAAGTACGTCATTGTCGTGACGGAGGACGAGGAGAAGAACGCCAGCGGCCTGGAACTGCCCACCTGGAGCGACGTGCAGTCGTACGACGTGTGGCCGCCTTACCAAGTCATTGAGCCGTACAACCCCTTCGAGAGCGGGGCGGTCGAGGACTTTGAGATCGGCTCCGACAGAAGCTGCGCCACGAAGATCGGGTCGCCAGGCTACTGCAACGGGCCTCTGAAGGCCGGAACTGCGTACCGAGTGAAGATCCGGGCGTTTACGACATCGGACCAGTACTCGGAGACGGAGTACTCGCTGCCAATCGTCACCGAGCAGGACAACACGCTTCTGCTCGTTGGCATCCTCATTCCCATCACCTTCGTGCTCATTCTCCTCGTGTTTGGGCTGGTTCTCAGGCGAAAGTGCCGGCACACATGCAGAAGAATGCACAAAGGCGCACACGGCGACACGACGTCTCTCCCTGAGTCCCTCATTGAAATCAGGTAGGTCATGAAGGTTCTGACGTTTCTCACTCACTGTTGAAATGTGCATTTAATTTGTATCCATTTTAATTTACAGCCGTCCAGTCAAGCTGAAGGATTTTGGCGACCATTACCGTCACATGTCTGCAGATTCAGACTTTAGGTTCTCTGAAGAGTTTGAGGAGCTGAAGCGAGTTGGGCGAGAGCAAATCTGTTCGGCTGCCGACTTGCCAGTGAATCGACCAAAGAATAGGTTTACAAACATCCTCCCTTACGACGTGTCGAGGTTCAAGCTGCAGCCGACGGACGACGACGAAGGAAGCGACTACATCAATGCAAACTACGTCACGGTAAAGCACAAACACAATCATGAATATTGAATGTGAATCCTGATGCATTAAATACTTCTTACTGATCTGGGGTGTTATTCTCTTTATACTTCAGGGCTACAATTCGCCTCGTGAATTTATCGTGACTCAAGGGCCGCTGCCATCCACGCGAGATGACTTTTGGAGAATGTGTTGGGAGTCCAACTCGCGGGCAACAGTCATGCTCACAAGATGCGTCGAGAAAGGTGAGGCCGAAATCGTCGAAAAGTCGGAATAAATTTTTTAAAATCTAATTTTGAACTCTCAACTCGACCTGAAGTTTCCTGAAGTAACTAACGCCTTGCTTTTCCATTCATTTAATTCTTCAGGGCGAGAAAAGTGCGACCGGTACTGGCCGATCGACACGCTGCCGCAGTGTTATGGTGATATTCAAGTTCAAATACAAAATGAGAGTCGCTACCCCGACTGGAATATTTCCGAATTCCGATTGCAAAGGGTGAGTGCTCATCGCTTCGATTGGAAATGGAAAATTTGGGGCTCCTTCTAATGAGGTCGAATTTTTGACAGGGCGACACATACCGCACAATGAAGCATTTTCACTTCACGACTTGGCCAGATTTCGGTAAATTTCAGTGGCAGTGCCATTTATGATTCGGATGCGGGCCAGAATTCTGAATCGTGCCTTTTTCTCTTTCAGGAGTGCCTGAGCCCCCACAAACGCTGGTGAGATTTGTTCGTGCCTTTCGCGACAGAGTGCCCCCGGAGCAGGAGCGAGTGCGGCCCATCATTGTACACTGTAGTGCGGGCGTCGGGAGATCGGGAACCTTCATAGCTTTAGATCGCATTCTCCAACAACTCAAGAAGTCTGATAGTGTCGATATTTTTGGAATTGTCTACGGCATGAGGAAAGAAAGGGTAAGTAAATATGAAATATTTTGGGTATACTCCTTTGCTGCGTGTCCTGAATAAATGCCTGACGTATTCTTTTCTTTGCTCTTTCTCAGGTTTGGATGGTGCAGACGGAGCAACAGTACATTTGCATTCATCAGTGCCTCCTGGCCGTCATGGAGGGTAAAGAAAACGAAATTCCTTCCCGAGAAATTCACAGCAATGACGGCTACGACGGTAAGCACTCGAAATCGCTCAATCAGTGCCCTGCATTTCTGAATTCCCTCCTCACTTGACTCCCTGATTTTTGTCTCTTTTCAGATGATGAAGGAATCGCAGAATCTGGAATGTAACCAAAGTCTTCCGGGCCAGGAATGAAATGCGAACAAATCACAGATCTTTCATATATTTTAGAAACTAGGAATATCATATCGAATGAGAAATTGACTGAAGGACAAAACTTGTTTTTATTTTTTAGCGGTAGATTAGAATTTTTTTTAGCGTCGAATCAAATGTGACGTTCCAGCATTGAAAATCGAAATCTTCGTAGAACTTTCTTCGCTTCACGTGCACAAATTATCCCAGTTCTTATCAAATGCGTGTCTCCCTTGTCTTCAGGCGATCTGAAGTCTGAGCTGATGGCTCTTTTAATTGCCACAATTCAATTCCAATCTCCTTCAATTTATTCACTTCTCAAACTTGTCTTCGAAAGTCTTCGATTCATGCCTTCCTCCACGTGCCTTATTGAAAAATTGAACAAGTCATGTGCAATTAACTGCAATTTAGTTAGACGTCGTAATCTCGCAGAGCATTAAGCATGTTTCGCATGGCATTACACACAGTGGCCTTGCAAAGTATCCGTCGTAGAAATTGATAAGTATTTTAGCAACCGTCCTTTGCCAATTTAGATCTGAACCCTCTGAAACATAATAAAATGGACTTGAAACTCAATTCCACATGCAAATGCACTTTATTGTTGTTCTGACAATGGCAATTATTCTTCTATTCGCTCGAATTTGATCGAAATCAGTCGATTCCGATCAGATCTCGACTGATTCGCTTTCGCTTATTTGCGATTTGGATATTCTGAAATGTTGCTCATTTGCACTGCGCAATGGTAAGGCCGAAGCTCGCAGGTTGGGTTTCTTGTTCACTTGCGGCAGAATTTGAAGTGCGTGTTGGAAGCCGCTTCGACTGCGATGAGTTGCAAAAAATACGAGCACGAACATCGAGACAGGCAGTGAACGCAAAGCAAAGAGTCAGTGCACTGTGGGCTTTTGTGCAAAGTGCAGAGAGCGAGAACGAAATTAGTGATCAATTTAATTTAAACCTGTCGGGGCAACATTAATTAGTTCGACGTTCGACCAGCTTTAGTGGTGATCAATTTGCACCGATTATAAACCTTTGATTCATACTGTGTGGGTGATTTATCAAACAATTTTCAACAATGACGACCACCAACGGCGTTATTCCCATCAAATTCGAGGAGCAGCTTCAGGTAAGACAATACTTACTGATAACTGCTAGATTTTAGGCTCGAAGAAATTAAGTGATGAGTCAGCAAGCTCCAGAACTTGTTCGGATCAGTTATGGTTGCAATTAATTAAGGAGCAATTTTCAGACGGGTTCCTATCAACTGAAACCTTCAATTTACCAATTTTCCCTACTTACTGGACTTCCCCCACAATAGCTTATTAGCTAATCAGCTTTATCAGTCGGTCCAACCACATTTTATGCATTCATTAATATTTTTCCTTCCATTTAACAAACAGGAAGAGTTGGATGGCTTGGTTGAAAAGCTCATGGTCCCAAATTCACCAACTTTTCTGGAGACCCTAAACAACTTGAAAACTCACATTAAAGCCTCGACGACGTCGATGACGTCTGTGCCAAAGCCGTTGAAATTTTTGAGAAAACATTTGGACGCATTCAAAAATATGCACGAGCAACTCACTGATCAGAAGAGTCGACAAACATGCGCCGACGTTATCTCAGTCCTCGCGATGACCAACGCCGAGGGAAGAGATTGCCTGGCATACAAGTTGCAGGGACTGCGAGACGACATTGGCGAATGGGGTTACGAGTACGTCCGCCACCTGGCTGGAGAAATTGGGCAAGAATGGTAGGCAAACTGATAAACGTGTACATTGAGGAGTGTTGAGCGGAATCGCATTTAAATACCTGTTAATTACCAACGCTTTTTGTAATTTTGTTCTTCCAGGGCCTCACTGAAGGAAGAGGCCGAAAGGGAGCGAGAAGACCTCCTGTTTCTCACGAGACAAATAATCCCGTACAACTTGCACCACAATGCAGAGGCGGAAGCCTCCGATCTGGCAATGGAAGTCGATAAGCTCGTCTACTTGGAGGAGTTTGTCGACAACGACAGCAATCAGCGAGTCTGTGCTTATCTCTTGAGCTGCGTGGCCTACGTCCCAGATCCAGAAAACAGCAACCTACTGAGGACCGCGCTGGCTATTTACAAGAAGTTTAATCACTGGCCTCAAGCACTGAAGGTCGGCATGCAGCTGAACGACTCGAGCCTCGTGCAGGACATTCTGTTGGCGTGCCCAGACGCAGTATTACGAAAACAACTGGCGTTCATGATTGGCCGGCAGCAGGTGAACAAAAATTCAAAAAGCAAAAGTCAAAATGTCCTGCTGTCCCTTTAGCCCATAAATTCTAGCTTTTACATTTATCCCTTCGCATTGTAACCTCACAGATTCATGTGGACATACCGGAGCAGACTGAGGACTCAAGCGAACTGAATGACATCGTGACCAACACACTCCTCAACGCAAACTTTCTGGCGCTGGGACGAGAATTAGATATTTTGGAGCCAAAGACACCCGACGAGGTCTACAAAACGCATTTGGGTAAATTCTTGTTTATTTTCTTCACTTCAGAATATTCTTGCATTCAATGATTTCAATAATTCAAATGGGAGGTGCTAATCTTATGCTTATTTTGTATTTGTAGATGGAATGCGCCCCGCATTTGGTGGGCAAGTCGACTCTGCTCGTCAGAATCTGGCTGCATCATTCGTCTCTGGTTTTGTCAATGCTGGCTTTGGGCGAGACAAATTGCTGACGGAAGACGGCAACAAATGGCTGTACAAAAACAAGGAGCACGGCATGATGAGTGCCACGGCATCTCTGGGCTTAATTCTGCTCTGGGACGTGGACGGCGGACTCGGACAGATTGACAAGTACTTGTACTCGGCCGAGGAGTACATCAAGGCTGGGGCTCTCCTCGCCTGTGGCATCGTCAACTGTGGCGTGCGCAACGAATGCGACCCCGCCCTGGCTTTACTCTCCGACTACGTCGCTCACCAGAGTCAGACGATGAAGATCGGCTCGATTCTTGGACTGGGCCTCGCGTATGCCGGAACAAACAGGGACGACATCATCACTCTGCTGAACCCCGTCAACATGGATAATCCAGGCTTGGAAGTTATCGGGCTGGCCTCACTGGCCCTGGGACTCATTTCCGTTGGCACCTGCAACGCCGAAGTGACCAACGTCCTGTCTCAGTGCCTTATGGAACGATCCGAACTCGAACTGAAGGACAACCACGCCCGCTACATTTCTCTCGGGCTGGGGCTTTGCTACTTGGGAAAACAGGAGGCCGTCGAAACAATCAGCGCCGTCATTGCCATTCTGCCAGAACCATTCAGGTCAATGACGCTGACCCTCGTTGAAGTGTGCGCCTACGCGGGGACTGGAAATGTGCTCCAAATTCAGAAGTTGCTTCACGTCTGCTCCGAGCACTACGACCCGTCAACGGAGTCCAGAAAGGAAAACGACTCGGACAAAAAGAAGGGAAAGTCAAAGGACAAGAAGTCTGAAGAGAAGGCGGGGACTTCTGCCGACGGAAACGAAAAGGACAAGGAGAAGAGCCGAGAAAACATGGACATGTCTCTGCAGCAGTCGGTGGCGACATTGGGGATTGCTCTCATCGCGATGGGCGAAGACATTGGCACAGAAATGGCTTTCCGCGCTTTTGGTCACCTCCTCCGCTACTGCGAGCCTCCGATCCGGAAGGCCGTCCCGCTGGCTCTGGCTTTACTCTCTGTCTCGAACCCTCGTCTGACGGTGCTCGACACGCTGAGCAAGTTTTCTCACGACATCGACCAGGAAGTTGCCCTGAACTCAATCTTCGCGATGGGGATCGTCGGCGCCGGAACCAACAATGCCCGTGTTGGAGCGATGCTTCGTCAGCTGTCTCAGTACCACGCAAAGGACTCAAACAACCTGTTCATGGTGCGCATCGCCCAAGGCCTCGTGTACTTGGGCAAAGGCACGCTGGCACTGACGCCCTTCCACTCGGACCGCCAGCTCCTGTCTCCCGTCGCCCTGGCCGGACTCGTCAGCACGCTTTTCGCGTTCCTCGACGTCCGTGGGCAGATCCTCGGCCGAGGCCATTACATGCTCTACTGCCTCGCCACCGCGATGAACCCCAGAATGCTGGCGACCTTCGACGAGAACCTCCAGCCGCTTCCCGTAAGCGTCCGCGTCGGGCAGGCCGTGGACACAGTCGGCGTGGCAGGGAGGCCGAAAACAATCACCGGATTTCAAACTTACGTCACTCCAGTGCTGCTGGGCCATGGCGAGAGGGCGGAGCTCGCCACGGACGATTACATTGCGATGTCACCCATTCTCGAAGGATTTGTCATTCTGCGAAAAAACCCCGACGCAGTCTAATTCTGTAAGAGCTACGTAAAATATTAACTTCTTTATTAATTTAATTACTTGAATACTAAATTGAATAAAAGAGAAACCACACATTGTAATGAAACAAGCCGCACTTCAGCAGCGGCAGTTGACACGTTTGACGTCACGAGCATTTATTTCTTAGCTTACCCATTCCAGTAGGGACAAGATTTTAAGCTTAAATAATTTCTTCTTAGGAGAATTCTGATTAGAGTGTCACACAGGCCATAGAAAACTTCACAGACATTCGTCACTTTTCACTCGGAATTTACAGCTTTTGTGGCTTCGCGGCTTCTTGTCTTAGGATCTCGATCGCTTGCAGTCACCCTTTCTCGTGCCAGTTCTTGAAAATGAAGGGTGGCGTGTAGCATGGCGGGTGGTAGCCCGTTCTGACGGGGAGAATCTTGTGGTTGGAGCAGGACGAAGGCGACTGCGGCTGATCTCACTTGAGATGATTCTGCAGCCAAACCTCAATCGTCTTCTCGTTGCTCTCCAGCCATCTGATGTTGAGTTCGATTATTTCCAAACTTTGGTTCAGCGCTCGCTGGCCCGACCCGACGTCCCGATTGGTAAAGAAATTCTGAACCTCCTCGTAGTCGAATTCCCGGGAGAAGTGGGACACGACCGCCGTGATGAGACTCCCCATGGTGAAGGAGCCCTTCCCGAAGACACTCTCGAGTTGTTCCCAGTAAATTCGGAGGTGGCGCCAGGCTTGGAGACGTCCGTTTGGATTTGCAGCTGTGTACGCACAAATATTGCAAGCACGGATTTAGACTTGTAATGCTAAATTAATTCTAACTTCAACTTACCCACGACGGAGAGAACTGTGCGAATGTCCTGCGACCTTACACTGTCCTTATCCAAGCAATTGTTTAAGTACCTGCCCATCAAAAAGTTGTGTTTGGCAATTAAATCGAATAAAAAAAGGAATTTATAGGTTGAAGGTAAAAATCTGACTGTTGCAGAAGCCACGGGTCCGAGGCGGCCCCCATGGCCTTCAGTAGGAGCTTCTTTTCACTGGGGATCTGAGTTTTGTTGTACTGGCTCCAGCAGTAATCCCACGCAGCCGCCCCACCAAATTTCACACCGGCCGAGTAGACGACTTCTCGCAAGTTGGGAGGAACCCGGACATTCTTCTCCATCCAGCCGCTGAACCGGTTTCGAGCTTCCCGAATCGCATCTTTGTTGTCGCAGTGAATGGCAGCTGCCAAAATGTCGCCTCGAAGCAGTCTGAACATCAGATGAAGAAAGCTTAGTAAAATAAATACGCACTTTCAGGAGAAGAGTTTTGCCTGTGTTCGGACTTACTTCGTCAAATGCGAGCCCGAGTCTGACCAGCCGATCTGTCGGTAGATTGGATCAATTATTTTGAGCATGTACTGCAGGAGGAGACGGTGCGAAGGCTTTTCGTGCAGGACTTTGCTCCACACTCGGAAGTGCTCCAGCGCAGTGGCCCAAGGCACGTACTCGGTCTCCTTCAGAAGATACTGCGACAGCTCAAGCGGAATTTCGGCGCTGATAAACCCGGCCCTACGAGAAAGAGGAAAAGAGCTTCCCTTAGCCTATTTTTAGCTCAGGGAAGGGGAGTTCATTGCGAGGTGGCCCCTCAGGCTATTTTTAGATCTAGAGGAGGGTATCAGATTGGGTTCATGCTTTTGCTTTCCCCAGCGATAGTTTGACCTGCAATAAACTGTATTCTGGAATAACGTTGTCCAGCGATAAGTTTTTTTACGATAACATGTCGATGGCAATAAGCTGGCACTACGATAATGTGACTCAGTGATAAACTCTTCGCGATAAACTGTTCTCGTGTTAATCGGGCCTCAATAACGAGTCGTGCAGGGTTGAAGTGGAGCTTACTTGGAGAGCGTGAACGCATCATCGATCAGATTTGCCCTGTCGGTTGGCGTGAATACCGAAGGATTAGTCAGCAAGACGTTGACGATGGAATTCCAGAGGTCTCCTTCGTAGAGGACGCGATAGAAGCCAGTTTGGTTAACGTTGAATTTGATCCACTGAGAACGATAAGGCATTGGGAACTCATCTGCGGGCAATCAACGACAATCACAATCACAATTAGAAGACTTGGCACCCAAATAAAGCGAATTACACAGTATATAACTAGCATTTAAGTACTGGCGCGGCGCACTTACAACTCTGAGTTTTGTTCAACCACACAAACTCCACGTTTTTCGGCTGGAGATCGGAGATGTACGACAGGGGCACGTACCACAAGTACTCGGGGTCGTACGTCGAAATGTACCCTGGGTGAATCAGAGAGTCATTGAATCCGTCGCCGCTGTCGTGGGCGCCGATCGGGTTCATCACGAAGCGTTCCTGAGAAACTGTGATAGTGCGGTCGTCCAGACGCACTCTGATCAGTGGGAACCCCATGTGAGTCGTCCACGTGTCCATAATTGTCTGTGATAAGAACAGAACTTGAAATCAGTCAAATGTTTTCAATCCTCCACTGTCACTCCAAAGACATTGGTTATGTCTTGCCAAATGACTCGCGTTCACCGCATTGCAAATAAATTCAAGCACGAGAACCGGCTCAAGCGAGAAAAAGCACACTGCTGAACACCGTTTTCTTCGTCTGAATACAGTTAATATATTCAGAATGTTTCTTCAGATTTCTGTGGCTTTTCTTCGCCAACGGTAAAATTAGCTTATTGCTTCAGCTGAATAGAGTACCTTATCCAGCTCTCCTCGTCTTAGGCCAGGGTATATCTTAGGCTGACTACTGACACGGATACCGGGATTGCCCCTATGACCATAATTATCAATTTGTGGTTTACCTTGACTTCCACGGACCCGTTGGTGCTTCGACTGAGGGCGTTCCACAAGTCGTCGGTCGTCGCACTGCTGAATTTGTGTTCGTTCAAGTACATCATCAGCCCCTTCCGGAGCATGTGCTCGCCAATGACGGTCTCTAGCATCCGAAGAATGGCAGCACCCTAAAACGACGCAGCGTATTAAGCGTTGTAATTAACTCGGCTGATTGCTTTCACGTTGACTAGCTGTGGCTCCACTTATGAGCTAGTAAGCTTTCATTGTTTCTTGCCTTGTTGTAGGAAATCGTGTCGAAGATGGACTCGATGGATTTCGGATCTCGAACCTCTACAAAGATGGGGTGGCTGCTCCGCAACGCGTCAAGACTGAGCGCTGGCTGAGTCTTCTCCAGAACGAACTGCTCCATCATTTTCCACTCTGGCCGAATATAGTCGACTCCGACGTATTCCACGAAACTGGCGAACCCTTCGCTGAGCCACAAGTGAGTCCACCATTCCATGGTCACCAGGTTTCCAAACCACTGCAGGCATCAATTGCATCAAGCACAGCATATCAAGCACAGCACGAGGTTATAGAGGCGGCTAATTAATTCATCCAGTCTCAGTCGTCTTACCTGGTGGGCCAGTTCGTGGGCGACGACCACAGCGACCCACTGATGAGCAGCCGCACTGCTCTCGAAGGGGTCGTACAGGATCGACGTTTCGTAGAAAGTGATGAGGCCCCAATTCTCCATGGCGCCAGCTCCAAAGTCAGGAATTGCAATCAAGTCTGGAATGCACGTGCAAACACAAACGCAATGCAAACTTTAACTGTCTCGCCTCTTGCGAGTCACGAGTCTGGCTGAAGGTTACCTTGTTTTGGCAGAGGGTAAGGAACTCCGAAGAAGCCGTCGTAGTACTCCATCAGCTGAACTCCCGTCTGCAGGGCGAAATTCGCCTGGGAAATCAAGCCGGGTGGCGTGTGGATGGAGACGGTCACGTTGTTCCTCGTTTTGTTGCCCATGTTGACGTAGTCACAGACGACGAAAGCGACGAGGTACGTGCTCATCTCCACAGACTCCTCGAATTCGTCCCTCCACTGATAGCGGATAGCGCATCAAAGATAAGGAAAGTGCCCGATAGTGACAGTGACAGCAGTTAGGCCATATAAGCAGAATGACTCACCAGTTCCATGTTGTACGCGTAGTACACGCTCTCAATCTTCTTGATGGGCATGTTGAACAGGGACTTGTGCATCTGGTTGCGAATTATGATCATCTTGAAGGTGGCTTTGAACTGCGGCTCGTCAAAACACGGAAACGCTGACCGGGCGTAGGTTGGCTCGAAGTGGGTGGTCGCCAAAACTCTGGGGGGGGGGGAGAAATTTGACATGAAGTCTCCATTTCAGACCAAAGCCAAATTAAGCAGTATTAAGTTAGAGGGTCTCACCTTTTCTCGCCCTGAGCCGTTGTATAGCTGCTGAGATAGAATCCTTCCAGCTCGGTGTTGATTTTGGTCTGGAATCGAATTCCGAGTGAGTAATTCCGTCCGGGGTAAAGGCAGCTTCCTTCGCTGAGTTTGAGGTATCTCTGTCGAGTCAAAAGCGTAATGAGAATCATGCGGGCCTATCAGGTATGCGGCCGGGGACTTATTGGTCCCGACCCTCAATGGACGAGGGACAAAGGACATACTAAGCACAGACAAAGACACAGAATAAACGCGTTTAATAAACTAAGGCGTCAATTTCAGCTTGATTTAAGCAAGCACATTAATTAAGCCAAATGTGACTAATATAGCCACTTGCGTCCGAGCCCAATAACTTCCGATAGAAAAAATGACCCAGACGCGCATACGGTAGGTGTACTTATCAGTTTACGTCGCCTACGTCCTTTGTTACTCCTCAATTGAGGGCCGGTCGCATAATTCGCAGGCCGCATAATGGTCAGGCCACATAATTCATAGAATCGTCAAAAGCATTGCATTGGATGTAAGGCAGCCGATGGGGCCTTGGCTTTGGTTCTGGTCTGAGTTGATCTGTCACTCACCTGCTGATAAGGGACGTATTCAAGGAGGCTCGAAATGTTCTGCAGTTTCTCCGCATCCAGACTCCCGTCGTCGACGCCCTCCCGCACCCACTTCTCCGTGATTCGCATGTTGTGCGCGTGAAAAACGATGTGGTCAGTCTCATTCTCAACTATGAAGTGAATCACCACCCAGCCTGCAAAGGAAGGGAACAGAATTCTGATTCTGATTGCGAAAAGCAATGATTCGACACTGCAGATGCAGAAAGTCGGTCGTGTGGCCGTGTGTAGTCCATCAGCCATCAACCTACCCGTCACATCCAACGTGGTCAGGTTCGGATGAATGGAGATGGTGTAGTGGAGTGGACGCACGTCGCTTGGCAGGCGCGAGTGTGGCCACGGGTACTCCTCCCCCGTCGGAGTCAACAGCTTGCCTCCATCCAGTGAGTCGTCCAAAGAACTCCCGTCAAAGTCCAGCGCTCCGTGCAGGGAGCAACCTGGAAGCAACGCGCAAATGAAATCAAACGGCTGCGTCGCTACAAGAGCTGAGTACTTCCGTCGAGTGTCTAATAGCCTTACCGCTGAGTGGAGTGGCGAAGGCGATGACGAGCGCCACGAGAAAGAGCGTGAAGAAGACGAAGAGAGCCAGTGCGAGTGCCCGTTTCTGAGAACACACGGCGATCCGGTCCCGCTCGTACAAAATTCTTTTGTTTGCCGAGTTGGGCTCACCTGAAATCAGACCACGTCAGGTTAGGACACAGTCGAAGCCAAAGCTAAGTCAAGCCAAAGGAAGGACTCACCAGTGAGGAACGCCACTTCATCGACTTCGTGCTCGGTCATCTTGGAGCTCATGCGAAGAGACTTGCTTGACGACATTTGAGGTGAGTTCACTCGGATCGTCGGCTTCCTGCCGCTCAAAACACGACACAACACTGCCCTGCTCCCGTCTGCCGAGCTAAAATCGGGCGCAGCTCCGGTTGCTGTTTTATTGGCACGGCGGCACTCTCGCTCGTCAATCAGCCAAAAGCGAAAATGTTGAATGTCAATGAAAGAAAGGTATTTGAACTTTCTGTCAGGCTCTCCGCTCCACTCCGATTTATGCTGTGCTTTGCTCGACTCTTCCGTCACGACTCAATGCAGAATGCAGGCTTGAGCAGGGATCGAGAAAGCAAAGCACTCACTCAGTCGGTGAAGTGAAAGGGAAGAAGGCAAGGCAAAGCAAGGCAAATTTCACTCTCCCATCAGGAGAATCGATCCGTTTTCTTCCGCTGCTGCTGCTTTCCCTTCCCCATTCCCATTTTATTCACTGCTCGCGTTGCGGCAACCACAACAAGCAAGCGTGCCATTGCCGTTGCCCCTTCTTAATTTATGCTTTGGGAAAATGACTGCATTGGAAACTCTATTTCTTGAATAACTTGGCTGTACTCTGCAATTGTCTCACAGTGAAAGCAAAAGCGAAGCAAGAAGCAATGAAAGAAAACCTGGCCACTGGGCTGAATCTTCTCGCTTGCATTCTTGATTCCAGTAATGCAAACTTACGCCGAATGCGGAATGCCGACTCCGAAATTACCAATGCGAAATGAAATGCCCGAATTTAAATGCGAAATTATTCAGTTGCCTGTGTATGGTTTGAATTATTGAATTACTTATTTATTAATGGACTTATTTCTAGGCTTACACGAATACCCAGGTTTACAGGATTCTTTCCGGAGAAAATTAAGACCCGTTTCGCAAGTTTACAGAGCTCTAAAATTATTCAAAGTCTAGTCAATTAATGATGCCGGCTCGATGCCGTTGTTGAACCGACTCCAAACTCAGGCTTGTCGACGCCTATTTACAAACTACACTCCTTTGCAGGAATTAAATTAATTGAAAAGCGTAAGCGTATGTACAATGAAATGACGCTAGTCTAAAAGTAAATGTAAAGTAAATGCATGTACGGTAAGGAAAGAAAGAACTCAACCGCTTATCCAAGGTTAGAAGTAAACACAAGACTTATTTTCCGTTTAACAGTGTCACTAAAATTAAGGTCAGGTTTATGAGGATTAAGGAACGCTGATTTCTTTCTACTTTCTAATTGATTAGCTTCTGGGTAGCTGATTGCACCATTCGCCATTTTTGCACCTGATCATTATTCATTAAGTTAGTTGATTTGGTAAACCATGTTCACTGTGTCCTTGTCCGATGGAACCTCCAACCCGTTTCCTGCCGGCAGCAAGTAAAAGCCCAGAAACTTGAATGTTCTTATCAATGAACCTATATAGAAATGCAATGCAATGCAATGAAATGCAAGGAATGGCAATTGAAATTAGGCTGACTGACTTTAATTTACTAGCTTTATTACCTGAGTCACTTCTGTCCTTGGAAAATCGAACAATTGCTTGTTCGCAGTTAAGCTCCTCCTCAGCATACTCCAACAATGTCACAAAAGCCTGAAACAAGAATAGAAGTGCAATACGTGGCGATGAATTCACATTTCGCCAACCCAACGTTCTAAGGAATTTTGCTCTTTTGCATTGCGGACGACTCTTTCCTAACCTCCTTCGATGCGTCGGGGTGAAGCTCATTTGGAACGTCAATGTACAATGTCTTCTTAAACAACACCGCATCCCAGGTCAGCGTGATCTTCTGGGTCAACTCGTATTGAAACTGGATATTTACACGTTGAAAGGGCTACAAACAGAAATAGAGTTCCGTATGTTAAAGTGTTACCTGTGATAATATTAATAATAGTTTAATCTAATCTAGAACCACTTAAAGTCTGCCACAGCAGTTCTGAACCTACGCTCTTGTTCTTAGCAGAACCGGAATGATGAGCCAATCCTGCGACGTCGGTAGCCTGAAAGCCAGAAGACAATCAATTAAAAATTAAGGCTTAAGCCTGAATTTTACAATCAATACTTTTGGCTGGGTATGGTACATCTGCAGCCAATTCTAGCTCCATTATTCATTGGGCTAATGGGCAAGTGAGTGACAGATGCGTACCTTATCTTGTATGCTCCCAGCACTCGACGCCAGTGGGACATCAGGACCAAGGCCGAGGCCCGTTATGGAGTCTCACAATCAATCGGGCCAGATCACCGGCACTTCGAACACCTCTGAAATTAAAATTAGATTAAGCACATACGATTTTAGCTCCAGGTAAAGAAATTAGACGGTGACTATCATTATCACTCATCAGTCTATCAACTCCTTAGCAATTAGTGCAATTGAAGACTGCTGACCTCAAATTCAATCATTAGATCAGTTTCTAGCCTTTTTTATAGTTCTATTGATTGAGATCGAAAATAGTGAAACGCGACTTACCTGTTCAAGTTGTTGATGTTTAAAGTGGGCGGATTGTTGTCTGGAGCCCGTGGGGAAAATTTGATGGGCATACTCGTGTCACTACTAAAAGTTGTGCCTGAGATGTTCATTTCGCAGTCGCAGTCGCTACTTCATACAGTTAATTGTTAAAATCAGGAGTCAGACCAGACGACGCATAAAATAATGCGAGTTGCTTTTTTGTCAATGTTGCCAGCTTAATTCCGAGCAAGAACTGAGGTTAATGTTCTCAAAGAAGAGACTAAAGCAAAATAAAATTAATCTCGGACTGGATGGAGCGAGGTTTATGCAAGACGACGACGTAGTATAAAGAAACAGTGGATTAAAGGTAGCAGAAGCCCGTTCTCTTTGATACTTCGATTCTTTGTGTTTGTGTCTGCCTTGTGCGGTGGGGTTCTCGGATGCGATATGCGAATTGAATCAGCCCACAGCCGAGGGTCGGGACATATGAACTCATTGCAATGCGAATGACGACTTGAGCTGCGCTGTAATCTTAAATGATAATCAGGAAATGGAAATCCGAGAATTCTGACTGGTCGACGAACCGACCCGTCTCCTGCTGAAGGAGCTTAAGTTGAAGCTTGGAAGGCTCTCGATTTTTGTTGAGACAAATGATACATGACAATCGGAATGTTAGTTTGGGCTCCATTTTGGGTATTCGCTATCTATCATGACTCTGGAGCCGTTTAATAAGAAAGGACTGGCCATATAATCGCTTGATTTCTACGATAAACGTGGGCTCCACTGAATTGGCTCAGTTGAGCTTATTTATTCTATGAACATTGATTAACATAGATTAACATTGAACATTGATTATTGATTAATAAATTCTATACAAATATGAAAATACAAAATCTAAATCTTTAGCTTTAGGTTTAAATAGTCAGCGTGGCTCCTGGTACGGGCATTGCAACTTGTCGCTCACAATCTAGTAATACTTGGATAAAATGAGTATTGATTGGGTAGCAAGAGGAGATGAGGGAAGGATTGTCCCTCGCTGACTTCTAATGACCAGTAATTAGGCTATAATTATAAATGCAATGACAAACCTAAAACTTATCTAATAAGTAAGTATAAATGAGTACGGAAACTAATAAACACTATGTTGAACACTCGATTGGCTATACGTATAAATTATTTTAGTTAACATCCTGCATATCACACAAGGCGGGAGCCCCACGTCCGGCATCCCGCAGGAGAATCGAACTAACCCCGTCTATTAAAGCTCATTTGTGCTCAGTTCATCCATTCGCGGCAATTTGGAGCACCGCAACAGCAAGGAATTTTGTGTCCGTCGTCCTCAAACTCAAATTTGTAGTCGTAGGCCAGCTCTTCGCCTCGGCTGATCCTCCGATTAGCAAAAATGATGATTCGAAGGTCGCGATCTACTTCGACGGTCTCCGCGACGCAGTTGGGATTGCACGAGTGGTTGATGTAGCGGGCCAGGCCGCCACACAACGTCGCATCGATCACGCGGTCCTCGTCCACACGGAACATGTAAATGCCCCGATTCTGAAGTTAAACAATTAATTACACATTGCAATTAATTCAAGTGCTGGTAAAACTTAACACGAATCACGCAAGAATTTCACAATCAGGACGCGGAAGGCAAGTGAGCACTCACCTGAGCTTCGTATTTTTTCTCCCTCGTCTCGGCCAACTCAGACCGAATTATTTCGCCAATGTACTCGATCACCATCGTGTGCTTTTCGATATCGCGGGCAGCATAAAGGCCCAAACCCTGAATTTTGGATCTGCGAAACAAAAGAAACATTGAAGTCATTGGCCATTGCAGCTGTTCCCAAGAAAAGGCGATTAACAAAGGTGAGCCGAGATTCTTACCGGGCAAGGTACACGTTGTTTCGCCAGTCTTGTTTCATTTTCTTGTATTGCGAAGATTTAGAGTGGACAAATTGCTTGGAGTACGGGCACGTAGTTTCACTGGAGGAAATGATGGACGTGGAGAACGAGCCGCGAGACGCGCTCGTCCTCTGCGTGTGCGGCCGTTTAAAATGTGTCCTCAGCTTTGGCTCGGATCTCGCGCAACCAGTCGGATTGATGGCCAGTGGCAGCTCCAGCAATGGATTCCGACCGTACTTGAAGTGGTAATCGCTGAGGGTCTCGATTCCGGGAAGGGACTCCAGGACCTTGACGATGGTCGGCTCCGTCAGCCCAAACAAGTCTTCTCCGTTGATGTACTTTGGGAAAAGTTTGATGCAACCGGCGGACGCTCGAAGTTTTGCGATTGCATCGAGGACTTGGTGCCAGACTCTGCTTGCGGTGTCGCCCCGCAGCGTGACTTCTTTGCACGACTCCTCCTTGGGCGTAATTCGAAACTCGGGTTTTCCGTCCACTTCGTGAATGGAGCACACGTACTGGCACCTTTTGTTAATTCGTGTCATGCTCCAATAAAACCGGATCTGCGAAAACACAACGAACACCAAATTGTCAAAAAATCATATTTTATCGGACAAGCCCAGATTTACAAACGGGCCAGGCCGAGTTCACTCACGATTTTGTATCCAATGGGATAAATGTAGTTGGGAGTGTGAAAGGCTTGGAGCTGGTGCGGCAGGAGCTGCCCGACGCTGAGGAAGATGAGCGAACCAACTCGAAGGAGTTGATGCTGGTCGGCGTGGTGCATCACAGCCGCGACCTGGCGATTTTCGTCTCGCTGAATGTAGACTCTTCGGAAAACTGCGAGGGTGGTCAGCTCGTTGTCCTTTTCGCCCTTTGGGACGTGCGAGGAGCAGTATACCGTCTGAAAAACGTGGAGGCAATTGGATGAGGAGTTAAATGATGAGTTCACTTCATTTTTATCTGACTCGGCTCTTTCATTATTTCCTTACCTTATTTTGATAAAACATGCATCCTTCCTTCACCGCACAGCTGAGATGATACACCGAGCAGCAGCGGACTTTGAAGCATTTGACAGTCGCCCCGACCTTCTGACAGGCGAGACACAAGTGAGTGAGGCTCTGCTTCAGCGCCTGCTCCACATTGACTAGCGCCCCACTTTCGGTCTCGTAGACCTCGTCAGACCAGAGAGCACAGTTGAGATGCACCCACTTGTCCACGTCCAAATTCAGTAGCCTGAAAAGTATAAGTTAGTGTTCATGCTTGCTTTTGTGGAAACGTGAGCATTGTGCGCTGTTCTGGGACAAACCTCGCGGCTCCATCGGAGACGGTGTCCCCGAATTGGTGGCAGAAGCTGCACTTTCGCATGTCTTCGGGCATGCTCGACCCCGGCATGCGGACGGTGATGGCCAGGCGAAACAGCATCTGTACGGCACGGAACGAGAAAGAACAAAACAACACAACTGTAGTAAAGATAAACAAAGCAGTATCTGTCATTAATTAATATTACGTACGTCAGTCAACTCTCTTTCGGTCGGCTTCTTGTATTTCGGCGCTGGCTGACAGCCAGGAGTCCACCTTTTGTATTTCACGTCCTTCCACCGTTTATAATTGCCGCCATTTATCCCAACACCAGAGTGCTCGTCGGAAGAACGCTTTGATTTCCTTTTCAGGTAGTTTTCATTCCCAGCCTGCATGGGACAACAAGAAGAAATGGAGACGATAGAAAAGTCAATGTTAAACTTCTAATGTAAGCAATTAAGCAATGAAGGTAATGGTTTATGATTTCTAACCTCCAAGGCTTCCACGTTCTCTTTCGACAGCGAGTCGGCTCCGATGTGATTCACAACCGAGCCGCCCTTCTCGGCGGAGACGATGAGCCCATGCGTCATTGAGAACTGCATCAAGCACTGCTGGCTGCAGAAGCAGTACTCGTCGTCGCTTTCGCTCTTGTCGCCGCCCTTCTGGAAGTTGTGCAGGTACAGGTCCGAAATTTTCTTCCTCACGCCGTTGTTGAGCACAACCACGTCACAGTGCTTGCAGAATTTGGCGGCTCCATTCAGAATGCTCTGCAGATCGACCGACTCCTTCCCGTCTTTGCTCTTGAAAGAGAAAATGCCCAGTTTCTGGCCCGAAGGCGTCTGCTCCACTTGAAAGACGGAGAGCGGCGACACGGAGAGCAAGTTGGCCAGATTGCGAAGCACCGTCGTGACGTCCAACGCTGCGTTTGACGAGACAGTCAGCGTCACGACGATATTTCCGTTTTCCCGAAGGACGCCGTTTGAACCGGCACGAGGACGCGGGGTGTGGTTTTCGGAGGGTTTGTTCTCCTTGTCCTGAAACCACGAAGGACGAAATAAATATCCAACGCATTCGTATTATAAAACGTGTGATCACAGGCAATGGGAAATTGTAGAGTAGAGAAAATGAGAGGCTCACCATGTCTTCGCTGTCAGTCTTCGCAAATGCCGTGAATCTTGATGGCAGACTGTTTAGTGCAATTCCAGGCGATCCACACACTCGTGGCTGTTCGTCAGGTTCTTCCAGAGACTTTAAACCTGGGAAAGGGTACATGTCTGCAATTTCGTGCTCGGGAGAGCTCGAGCTGACGATTGTGTCTGGAGAGTCCGAGTCTCGAACGGGGGACGGCGACTTCAGGTCCACTGATCCCTTGCAAGCTACAAAATAGGTATGGACAGCGATATCAGATCAAATGCAGGCTGCCACCTCATCATAAAAAAGAATGTTTCACGTTTTTAATTCACAAACCTGCCAGGACGGAAGGCAGCGCAAATTCTTGGTGATAAAACCCCCGCTGATTTGACTGCAGTTTGGGAGCCTTTCCTGGGGGACGGTCGTCAGTGCCGGGGCGGGACGTGTAAAAGTCGAAGGATCTTGCGACGGAGGAGAAGAAGAGCGACCCTTCCAAATCTCCCAAGTGCAGGTCGACGTCGTTGTTTGCGGGATTTATCGCTTCTCTGACGCCGGGAGGCGGACAGACCCACGAGTTTTGGCTCAGGACGGGCTCTACGATTCCGACGGGCACGAGGAGCCGAAGTTGAGACATCAGCGTCTCGATGTACGTGTCGTAGTCCTCCTCAACCTTTGAGCCCTTCCGACTTCTCTTCTTCGCTTGTGGAGCCGTCTCCTTTGACGTTCCGGTGCTGTGCCGCCGCTTCGCCTGATACTGCCGGCGTTTCGCCTTCTTTGATTCGTCATCTGTCCGTTTAGCAGCTTTTGCAAGACAGAATAATGCCAATTAGCATTAACGTGCTTACATTTTAAATAACACATTACGTTGAAATTAAGCAACACATACTCATTATTGTGGAAGTCAACAGGGCATCGGCTGCTGCGTTGACACTGCATTCAGCCAGCATAGGTCCACTCTCTTCCGGGCCATTGATTTCCTCCGTGGGGATTGGAGCTGCAATTTCCTCGTTCACCGATGTCGCCGTCGTTGTTGGGAAGTCAACGGCTTTGGTGGTGGCATCTGCTTCGACAGTAGGGGTTGGTTCCGGTTCCAACCTGGGCAGGCTGACAAGAGGCGGCGACTTTCGACTGGCTGGAGCCGCCGCTTCTGGCAGCCGTATTAGCGGAGTTGGTTGCGGGATTCTTGTGGCAGCCTCTGACAAGTGAGAAGTCGTGTTTGCACTTCGCCCGGGCATGCCAGGCAGATTGAGCGAGAACCCGGACGGATCTTGGGGCAGTTGGGTTGTGCTCGCACAGCCTGTATTTTGGAGTAGCTGCTTCAACAAAGCGTTTTGAGACTCGATTCCCGCAGCTGAATTCGCATGTGCTCCGCTGTCGTCCGTCGGCGGGACGCTTTCTTCTTGCACCACAGCTTTAGGCTCTGTAAAGCAAAACAGGTGTCAGAAATTAGTAAATCGACACGTTTTGCAAATTTGTTTGAAACTATGGAAGTGATTTCAAACCTTTTTCTTCTTCCTGAGGCGCTGCAGTTTCCAACGCTGCTTGGAATTCCGGCACCTGATCTTCTTTCTGAACATCAGAATTCGGCGCTTGATCCGATGAGGACGTTTTCTGTAAAGTTGGTTTCTCCTCTGTGCTCTGGTTTTCCACTTTCTCTTCGTTTTCCTCTTTCTCTTCGTTTTCCTCACTCGATCGCCCGTCCTCACGGACAGATTCAGCGGAAGGTTCCGTTGTTGGCTCCGTCGAGTTTGCTGACGGACTTTCATTCGTCGTCCCGGTCGTCGGCAGATCTTTTCGCACTGCAGCTCCAGCAACCACGGAGAAGGGCGAGCCGCCTTTCAGACCGATGAAGTGAGGGCCCTTGAACCAGCAAAAGATGTCGACAGGGATCACTTGTGCGGCGAGTGGAGCTCCTCCGCCACCGCCACCACCTTCATTGCTAACTCGAGACGGTTCAGGCTGCGTGCTGGGCGACTCGCTCGGAGCTGCCTCGCTCTTCGGGGCTTCTGCTTCTTGCTCGGCCTTCAGGGCTTCTTCACTCGAATTTTGAGTTCCCCAATTTTGGCTGGGCCCTGGCCCACTTGGCGCGCTCACGCCTGGCGTTTGCGTCTGGGGGTCGCTGCCTCGCGGTGTAGATGGATTCTCGGTACTTCGAGGTCGGGTAGCCATTGGACTTCCGCTTCCAGACGACCTTCTCATCGGCGAACTCACCGGCGATGTGCTTGACTGTGCTGCAATGGCCTGATTACATATGCTTAAATTAAAGCCGAACCACCAAGGTAAAAAAATAATTAATAAGCCAATTTCTTTATCCTTTACCTGAGTCGGAGTGCCGGCGGGACTGCCGATAAGTGGTGAGGGACTTCGTATTGGCGCCGTACTAATGTTGACTCCCGCAGGGCTCTGGCCCGAATAAGTGACTCTCGGGGGGTTGGTGAAATTTTGAGTGGGCTGTGAGGCAACAGTTTGAGGGTTCTGGAAGCTGTGATGCACCATTCTGGCTCTCACCATGTCTTGAGGTGCAGTGTTCCGCGGGAATCGGGACGCCAGCATTCTGAGGCAAGGTAATGCAAACGACGCGACCACATTAAAGTCTCAATAAAAAAATATAGCATGGAAAGCTTAATGAGTTAGCGCAGACGCCCACGTGAGACGTGAATGCGTTTACCTGCTAATTTGCTCTCCTGGTTTGGGTATTTGTACATTTTCGCCCAAAGAAGGCTGCCTCTGCCCAGGCAGGCTGTGTGGGTTGACACCACGCGATATCATCATGCTGACCACGCCGCCCTGGCCCGCGACTGACATGAGGTTCTGGACATCCGGAGCTGAAGGACTTGGGGAAGACGCCGGAGATACTATTCGGATCTGCCCGCCTTGCTGGAAGGAGACCCGGGCATTGGCCGGATGTGGCGGCATCACCCTCGCAGCAGTGCCCGCCCCGCCCGGGCTAAACGGCCTATCGTCCAAATGGTGGAGGGTCGTTCTCGGAGACATCTGCGCCAAGGAAATGCCTGCTGGACCGGGGCTCGGCGTCAACGGACTCGCCATCGGAGAACTTTGCTGCAGTGGCGAGGGAGATGGGCCGCCCAAAGGAGACGGGCTGAGCATTGGTGATTGAGGCGTCGAATGCAAAGGCGACTGGGACGATGTTTGTGAGGGAAGCGACTGCGGGGATTGGCCAGGATTCGCCTTCTGCTGACGTTTCTGCTGCTTATTCCGGTATTCCTTCATAAAATAAGTAATAGGGTCAATAAGCACTATGGAATCAGGTTTTTGCCGATTTTCTGATGGTGCACATCGCAAGAAGAAGGCATCGGCACTTACTTGAGCCAGGATTCCGTGCTGGCGTGATTGTTTCCTGGCATTGTCCAGCAGTTTCTGGAGGCGGTTCAGCTCTCGAATAAGTTTTTCCAGCTCCATCGCGTCAGCTTCACTAAGCTCGCTGCCATTTTTCCGAAGCTGCCTTTGTTTGCTGTTGATCGACTGTATAAAGATAGTTCACATTGTTGTATTAGTCTCTACCGCATTTTGCATGTCCTAATCGTCCTGGAAGATATTCGTTAAGTTTACCTTTTTGCCTTTTCTCAGTTTATTGACTTCCGTGTCAAAATATTTCAGCTGGACGGTGAGGACGTGTTGCTGATGGTACAGCCACTGCTCGTATTTGATCTCCATTTGCCTGTCCTGCTCAGTCAGCGGAACGTCAGGCGGCACGGGCGGGGCCGGCATACTCTGAATGGGGAAGTGAATCAGTCGGTCGCCGCCCTCGCCCGGGATCATTGCGGCAGCTGCCGAAGTGGAGGGGCTCACGAAGCTCCTGTCCCCGCCTCCACTCCTCCCAAGTGCCCCGGCGTCAATGTCCGCCTTTCTGTCTCCGAGGCTTGCCTGCTGCATAGCGTCCAGTGAGTGACCGCGAGTGAAGACTTTCGGAGTGCCCGGCACCGCCCCGCCACTGCCTTGACCTTGACTGACTCCAATTGTCGGCGGAAACCTGTGCGGTGACTGCTGATTGGTCCCAATCACGTCTGCCTTCAGTCGCTCGAATTCGTAGTCAATTAGCAGGTGCTCTTCCGGCACTCCGGCCATGCCTGGAGGACCCTGGCGCTGTTGCTCCCTCTTTTCTTGCTCCAGTAAGTCCTCGAGAAGCAGCGGCTGCTCCTGCCAAACAATCGCATTCAGTTTATTCAGTTACAAAATGAACTCGAGACTCGCATCGAACCAAACCCATTTGTTGATGGAAAGAGACAAATAAAGGAAGAAACAGGATTTTGCCACAGAAGGAGCCGAAGCCGACGAGGCAGCTTACCTGTAAAAGAAGTGTTTTGCGGTGCTGGAGGGAGAGCGAGTGAGTTGTCCCGGAGAGACCGTAGGCAGTTATTTGTGGAAATGGAAGGGTATTGGACCCAACTCCAGAGTCACTAAGTTTTACAAGCGAGCCTGAGTCCATCATGGAGTTGGAGGACTGCAAGCTTACACCGTCACCATTTCTAAGCCCGACCTGCACCAAATAGCAATAAGCAATCAACAAACCGAACCAGACACTGGGGAACTCGTCTTGGACGATGGAAAATAAAGCACGGAAGCAAAGTGTTAATTTGGTAAAGACCAAATCTGGTAACCTATAACTTTCATTGAAAAAAATGTGCTGAGCGGTAGAAACCCAACACAAAACTAAAATAGGGTCCGTTCCATCTTCACGCTACGCTGCTAGAAAATGTAGAAAAGGTCTGCAAAGCAAATTCAAACGGGTGCTAACCGGAATGTGGCTGGGTCCTGATCCTGGGTAAGGCGGAGGAGGCCCCGGGTAGGGTGGCGGGGGTTGGGAAGGTCTTTCCAGCCTGGGAGGGCCATGCTGAATCTGATGCTGGCTGATCATCGACTGATCTGACGCTTTTTGAGCCCGGTCCGCCAAGGACAGGTTGGAGAAATCTCCATCTTTAGAATTCCTACAAATTCAAATTCACATTTACGGACGAGCTAATTAATAAGTAATTGTAACGTTTCTAACGTTACATAACGTTTGTAACATACTAATTTACCCTAAGCAAATAATAGAAGAACTGCTTGTGTTCTTACCTGCCGACATCGTCTTTTGGCTTTGGACCCTTCTCCTCGTCTTCGATATCCAGATTGTCCAGAATATTGGTCTTTTCGCCTCCAACGACTTGGTCCAGCTCGGGATCAGCGTACTCGAGAATGTTGAAGTCTGCCCCCATTCCCAGGAGCTCGTCGTCGTCTGCCAAGCCCAAGTCTGCCAGTTCACTCACGTCACCCTCGGCCGCCGGGTCCCCGCTCTCCTGCTCCAACTTCTCCAGCTCGTCGGCCACGTTGTCGGGCAATTCCTGATGCACTCCGATGGGCACTGCGCCCGGAGGAACTCCTGCTGGATGCGAAGCATTGGGTCCAGCATTCTCAGGCATTTTTGGATCCAGCGGGCGTCCTAACTGTTGAGCCAGCATGGAGGAGGAAGGATCTGTTCAAAAATATGTACGTAAATGGTAAATGTAACGTATTTTCCAAAATCTCCGCCAGGCGATAAGATTCAGAGTCTTCAGAGAGCCGTACCCTTTCGGATGAGGTTGTACGTGTCCAGCAGGTTCCGCTGGGCTAAAGTGGCTCTCAGAGAAGCGTCTTGGCTCGCAGCCTGCGAGGAGAACGGCAAGGATTGAGGCATGTGGAAAGGTGAAGCCCGTATCGATGAACCGGTTTGTGTCAACGTCACCATAGCCCTTGTTTGCCCCTGAAGCCTCGGGCTTGAAACCTAAAATGTAAAGAGAAAAATAGGTCTTAAATCTGCCGAAAGTCCAAGGAGTAGTGCAGTGTGCAGTTGGATTCGGAATTTAGTAATTTGGCCACTGAAGCCTCGTACTTGGCTGAAATCTGCGAGAGAATTGGGCATCTGCGCTTTCTGGTTAGGTTTGACCTGCGCCGGCAGGCTGGGTTGCCGAAATTCGCCCTGGTGAGTCGATCCGAGCGGCAGCTGAGCCGTGCCGTCCTCCTTCAGCTCGAAATTCTGCCCACGGAGGGAGTCGACAGGTCCCTTGTGCCATTCGTCCTGAGCCCATCGAGCAGGTGCCTGACTGGGCGTCCCTTCTGCGTTCTCCTGCACGGGAAGAAATTCCACCTTTTTAATCTGCTGACGCTGGAGTAAATCCCTCAGGTGCTGCCTCGCTCCTTGCGGCACCGACTATTTACAAATAAAATCAAGCAAATTTTCGACAGCGTCTTCAAAGTCACCGTAAAATCATGCTTTCCATTATTGAGAACTCACGGTGGGTAAATTGCACACGTCCTTCCGAACGCCCGCAGCTGCTCCGAGCATTGGCGTGGCGTAGGATGAATCAGACGGCGATGACGTCGCGCCTGGAAAATTTTCTCCGGCACTCTTCGCGAGGCTCAAGTACGGAAGACGGGCATAAACTGGCGAGCGGATGTTGCCGGGACCAGCCAGTCCTTGGGACAAATTTATTTTGGGCGGGTAGTGTCCAGAGGGGCTGGGCGGTGGCATGTCTTGCGTCTGTGCCCTCGCAGTGTTTTGCACACTGCCCAAGCCAGGAGACAGCGCCGGGCTCGAGGAGGGAGGCTGTAGTCGCGGTGGTGAGATCGAAGAGCCCACCTGGTCCTGAAATGATAAGAATCAATTTATATCAGAGCACGCGAAAAGTACAAGCCTAGGTTTATCCTTACCAAGGCAGGCATTTGGGGTGACTGCCTTGCAAGGGGGTCGGTTCCTCCAGTGCCATGTCCTGAGTCGGAGCTCAGCTGGCGTTGAACTAAATAGTAAAGTCAAAGTCAAAGTCAAGTCGTCATTAACATATTATCATCACAATTAAGCGCTCCCAGATACATGCGTATCATTTAGACTTACGTGGAGAGTGTTTGTACTGCTGATTGGGCGACGCGCCTCCGATGGAGAGTTGGTCCTGGCTCCCGTCGTTCTGGGCCTTCTGATCTCGGAGGGCGGTGAGCTGCTGCTGCTGCCTGTACGCCTGCAGCTGCTTCCATTGCCGCTCCTCCGGCGTGTCGGCGCGCACGGCCTTCACGGAACCGACACCGGCTGACTTGTCCTGCTCCTGCAATGCAACACGACGGAGCTGGAGTCAGAGTCATTCTGGGGCTTGGAACTGGGAGCAGCACACTTGATCGACCGACCACGAGACAGTGACAGCGGTCATTAGTGTTCGGACCTTTACACTTCGACCACCACATCAAGAGACAAGAAATTACGTGCCGTGCCAGTCGACAAGAAATAATACACAAGCCAAGGACAAAATATCTCTCATTTCGCATTTTGCTCAGCTGTAGTCACCAAACACCATTCCGATGCGTGTTATGTATAACTCGTCTGAGATTCTAAGAATCTCGACCTCACAAAATTCATGCACTCGACTGCAGAGATTCGAGTCAAAGTCAAAGTCGCCGACAACTTCATTCAAACCAAACTCAGGCGATTCAGGCCACAGCCGCATCCACATTTTGTAGTTGCAATTCCGCGTGGTGCCAAAACCACGTCGACATTCACGTCCTGAAAGCTACATCCATGCAGTATGGCCAAAGAAGGGCCGAAAGAGCAAGCAACAAAGCAGCCTTATCCCTTCGTGCATAATTTTTAAATACAATTACGGGAGCTGAAATTGTACTGCAGTTGCAGTTTCAAAATAATTGCCCTGTTTCGGCGTCGATGTCGACTTAGCAGCACGAGACGAGGACGAAAGCAGTGATTGTGACGCAGAAATCTGCTGCCATGGCTCACCGGACGAGGTGAGTGGGCTAATTGGTAGCATAGCAGTTGACAGACAAGTCGAAAGCAGTAAGCAGTCAGTGAAAAGCTGAGAATGTCCCGTGAGCTCACCAGTAAAGGCAAAAAGCGGAAACTCTCTTGACTTAGGACAGGCAGAGTTTGCATTATTTCAGAAGGAGTAAGCACGCGAATTTGCTGGTCGATGTGCGGGAGGCTGTCTAGCGAATCTAATGTTCGGGCGGGTGAAGAGGCTTCGGTTCGCGGCGTCGTCAGCTTGGGTCCCATTTGTCTTGGCGTGGACGTGGCCTGCCTTGGAGTGGCTCCTCTTCTCGACGATACAGAAACCAAATCAGGGCTTGACGAAGCGGACCCAGCGGGAGGAAGCAGAAAGTCAGCCTCTGCAGACGCAGATTTGGCAGCGCCGACAGCAGCACGTGCGAGCGCCTCAGTTTCCTTGTGCTCCAAGCGGATAACCCTGCTCTCTTTCTCTTTCGACACCTGAGAGTTCTACGCCCACATGCAACAAAATTTAATTATACACACTGTAATGACCCTTTTGGCTGCTGCTGCTGCGCTGCACTAAATCAGCTGGCAGTTTTAGTCTGAACCCCGAAGCACATGCAGAGGGAACCCGGACAAATTAACTCTCGACTGATTTCTTTGCGGCCCTGGGCAAAATAAGCTCTCTGGTATGTTAGTTGGTGAGAAAAGCACACACAAGTGATAAGAGATCAACTCTTGTGCTGAAAATTGCAAATGTGCCCACAATCAGAGTGTTAGTGTTTGTGCCCCGACTACTACTTGAAACGATTCTGGATTCTCATGAAAGAAAACTTGCAAAACCAGCAAATTTTTGGGCTCTCACTGCTTTTTGTTCATTTTTAGGATTCAGACACGTACCTGGGATTTCTGGATTCTGCCAGCCGCTCTGTTCTCTCGAGCCTTCTGCAGGTACGGCGCCCGCTTGTCGGCTGGTAAGCTCCTCCAGATTTTCGCGATTTGCTTCGATCGCTCCGTCCAATCTGAATAAATGAATACGATCAGTAACATGACTCATGGTTCCTTTTTAGGCAGGAGGTAGGAAGTATCCGTTATCTCACTTGGGTAGTCTCTTTTGAGTTCGGGGTGATTCATGTTGGCATACAGCACAGCAGAAATTGTGGCTCCAGCATTAAGGCCCTCGTCCACTTCCCATTTCAGTATGCTCCTTTGACTGTAGGTGCCCGACGGCTGCTCGGCGTCGCCTTCAACGACGGCGGTCGGCCACGGGCTCGGCGGCTCCGAGAAGCCGGGACTAAACTGAGGACTGTTGCTGTACTCCGAATGGTAAGGAGACGGCGGAGGGAAGCTGACTGGAGAGGCGAGTCCCGTGGGCACGTTAGCTGGCAGCGATGTGCTCCTCGTCAGGCCCTGGCCTATGTGAACTGAAAACAACCAAACATGAGCCTAATACTGCAATCAGATAATCAATCGTAAGTGCAAAAGAAGAGATCCTTACCACCGGACGACAGAGGGTTGACTTGGGTGATAGGGTGAAAGGGAGGAGTCGTGTTTGGGGTCAACGTAGGCGAGTTTGATGCCACGGAAGTGCCCAGCAACGTGCCGGTAGGCAAGCCGCTGGGGGTAGAGAAGACGGTGTCCTGCGACTCCTGAGATTCGTCGGTAAGAACGCCCTTGAAAATGTCCTCCACGTCCTTGCCGTCCATCGACGGTAGTCCGGCGTCCATCGACTCCAGATTGAACTGGCAGCCAAAGAAGTCTGTCAGCTCGTCCTTCTGGTGGTCGCCTCGAGCTCCTGCTTGCAGGTGGGCGCCGTGATCTACCAAATGGATACACAAATTAATAATGAGTACTTTTCTCGTACTCGATTGCCGTTGTCTTTTCCTCCTCACCTGTCATGCTTTCCAGGCCCTGCCCAACCTTGTCGATGGAATCTACGAAATCGGTTTCTAAAATGTCGTCCGTCAACGGAAGAATTTCCTGGAGTCCCACATCGCGTTCGGGCTGTAATAACAAACAAAGAAGGCAGCACAAATTAAATTTCTGTCGGCAGTAAATTATGTCATTCGTGTTGTTCCGGTGTTAATTAAAATTAAGTTCTACAATTTGAAAACATGGGAAGTGATCTTATACCTTAATTCGATTCATGCCCGCCTTCATTTTTGCGGCCATTAGAATCATGTCCTCCTCCAAGCCGGGGTCTCTCACGTTCTTCAGAGCCTGGAGTTCGTCCTGCAACAAAACAGAAAGATTAGAAAGGCAGAAATTGCTCCATGGACTCCCGTAGAAGGTGGCAGAAATCGAAGGAAGCATAAAAATCACATAAGAGGCTCAGCTTACATTTGACAAGTTGACCACGCTTCCCGACCTCACGCAGGGCACGACCTCAAAGGTGCCCGTCACCTCAGGATGTTCTAAAGCAATTTCTTTTCCAGGGTCCATCAACTCCTTTCCGAAGAAGGCTTCCTGCAAGCGGAGGCAAAAGAAGTCAAGTGTCAAGCCATCTAGTCATCGCCGTCATGAATATTTGAGCGAGAAAGTGAAGAATTGGAAGCAGAACTCACTTGCAAATACGAAGGGAAGGACTCGACAAGCTTATTTTTAATTTTTCTTCGAGGCGGTCTTTTCTTGGGTTTGTCCACTTCTGTTCCGGCGCCTTCCGTGAAACCGTCAATGTCCTCGTCTTTGAACCTGCCTCGCAGGCGCACTAAAAACCCACCCACGCCAAATTTCTGAAGAGCTCGTTGTCTTTTCTTTGCATTATTTTCTTCAAGAGTAGAATTAACATTAACCATTAGAAATTGACACCAGAATATTTGCAAAAAGCAGAATTTTGTGCAGGCCGGGGCCGGTCTTTAGGTAATACCTTTTTCACTGGCTTCAAAGCTGGTCTCGAAATCTTTCCTTTGCTGTGGGTCTGCAAAGATAAAGAAGACAAGATTAGTTTCGTGCTCGACCAGTAAATTTCAGGAATTTGAATATTCAGGTTGTTGTAATTGTAACTCACCCAAACCGCTCACGGAATTCGCCACGACAGCTTCGATGGCATCGAGAATTCTCGCTTCTGCCTCGGCACCAGTCGACACTTTCTTCCGCTTCTTTCGGGGCTGGTCGAGGGTCAATTGCTTGATGTGGCTCATCCCCGCCTCGGACAAGCTCACACCTTCCACTTGAATTAATGTTTTTGAGCTTCCATCTGCAATGAAATAAAATTGATCAACATTTGAGTGAATTGAAAACGGAAGAAAATTATTGGGGACTTTAACCGGGGCTCACCAATCTTTCGTGAAAAATCTCTCAAAATTGACGACGGAGTCGGCGCCAAATGTGGTGGGAGAGTGACGGGCGGACGGCACAGAACGCAGGTGTATCCGTTCTCGATACACTTTTCCGCCTCCTCCTCATTGCTGATTCCGTCGCACAAACTGTGCAGCCACCTGCGACAGAGAACGATTAAAGTTAGAAGACAGAAATTTTAAATTCGCGTTCGGTTGACTTGATGAGAGCACCTTTCGCAACTTTGGCAGAAAATTATAAAGTCGCCGTCATTGTAGCCTACTCGACAGACGGGGCAAACGTTCGTCGAATTGCACGGCCCACAAAGCGTGTGGTTCTTGTGCCATTTGCTGTTTTTCCCCGGAGAATTGTTCCCACATGACTGGCAAATTGCGCACCTGAAACACAGTTAAAGTTTAATAAATCTGAAAGAATTTCGACCAGGACTAATTTGAATAATTTTCTGCTTACCATTTGCATTTCCAATTTCCCTGAGGCACGTGCTCCAACGGGGGATTCGTGCAATAAATGTGATATGAAATATCACAGTCATCGCACAGGATCAGGCGTGCTTCATCGTTCCGTTGCCCGCATCCCTCGCAAACTGTACAGTCCAAGCACCTCCACCCTTGCTGGAGTATCACCTTTGTAATCTTGAAATCAAAGAAGAGTTCACAGTTAGCAATCGGGCAATTAGAATTTCAGATTTCAGTGTTGTACGAATTTGGAAGTTGTGACTTGCCTTTACGTTAACACAGTACGGATGATAGCACTGCCCGCATTGTGAGCACGAAATGAGCCGACCCTCGAAGTCATTTCCGAAGGCTCCGCACATCACGCACGCGTCCTGCTTCAGTACGAAGTCATCCTTGGCGGAGCACAGCACTAATCTGTTCTCCACACCAGGCTCGTCGTCGCCCTTGGTCACGTCCTGAGAGGATCCCTGTTCAAAATAGATAAGATGATGGAGAGGAACTTTCAGGAATGCTTGGTGAGACGTTATCGTTATGCTGAAAAGTAAGTTATTATTATGAAATGAACAAAATTAAACTTTATCGTGAGTGGTGAATCTGTGAATGCGATGCGACGAATCTTGAATTCTTGATTTGCTTCTCGCCACATTATCACCAATCACCACGTTATTTTGTTGGGGTTATGGCATTATGGGGTTCGGGTCGTTTATGCCTTTCAAGCTTTAACGTGCTTGTCAATTGGACTAGGACGCATAAACACGTCTTAGAACCGACGTTACAACATTTGCAGGCAGTTTCACAAGCACTAGACAAAAACAATCTCAAAATGGTCATTCAAACTCAAGTACTCAATCGCAAGGAATGTAAAGTTTCGATTGTGATTGGCACTTACCAGTCCAACTCGGGAAACGCCAAAGACGCCCCTGATCTTTGGTTTGGGTCCACGCTTCCTGGCCATCTCGGAGAGTCTCTGCCTTCTACCCACGGGAAGAATCGTCCCCTTGTCGATGCTCTTCGGGCGACCTGGTCCATTTTTCCTCTTCTGCGGGCCGCCGGTGGCTGTGGTGCACTTGTGGGAGGCTGGAGGCAGCGTGAACTCCATGTCGAGCGACCGACGAGACTAAACAAATAGCAAACAGCAAATTTCACGTCACGGTGATTAAAACAGAACGAGAACACAAATCACGATAAGAAACTTACCGCCAATTCTTCCTCTGGAGGCGGATGCGGTTCCAGTGATGAAGTCTGTCCCCCGCCGGCGAACTTTGCGGCGCCATCGACGGCGCTCTGGGATTTCTCCTCCATCGAAGAGTTCGAGTTGTTAGTTGCATGCACGAGTTAAGCACAGCTACGCCAAAAAGCCACGCCAGAAGCGACAGATTTCCTAGCGTATTCCCCTCATTTCCCGGTGGGCTGTGCGGTTAGTGGTTCACTGGAGACTACGCAAACTAGTTAATTACTGGTGAACTGGGCGGGATACGAAAAATTTCTATGTACAGTTAGTTACTCGAAATTTTTCAAATATCCAGCGAGTCTCTCCAATTTTATTTTATTCCACAATTCAAAAGCTCTCTCACACCGCAACCTGGCAGTCTTCCGCCCTCTTCCCACTCGCAGCTGCACTACGCGCAGGTTCAAACACGAAACCCGCAGACCGTTCCGCTGTGTGGAGAAGCCAGCACAAAGCCAGCACAAAGCAAAGCAACAACAGTTGAAATGCAGCCAGCAAGCAGCATGCTGAATGGCGATGGCAATTGCAAAACGTGGCTTATCAGTTATCAATGGGTACGTACTCAGCCAACCGAATTTCCCAAACTAAGATTTACTCAAAAATGAATTGTGTGGGCATGCTTGCTGATTCTTCCCCATTGATTTTAATTACTGCACTTACAATTTGCGTTAGCTGTTCATTGCATATGACAATTTCCCTTACAGGGCGCTGGAACAGTAGTTCGGAGAACAGCTGTCGAATATTATATATTATATCTTCTATGCTGGCATAGAGCTACGCAGAGATGTCATAATTCGACCGGCGTCTTGGGGTCCTGCGACGTGGGACCTCCATCCGGGGTGCCCTTGGAAGAACCAGTTGTTGTTTTGTAGTCTTTCCACCAGTCGTTTTACGTGCTGTCTCGCTGTCTGCTTGGTGTGAGAAATCCTAGACGAGTAAACGAAGATGGTCCATACGAAGGAGACAGCGCGTGCAGACGAAGAACGGAGTAGATAGCGATCACTGGAAACGGCGAGGGTGCGAATTCCCATTGCAAAGGCTTGTTGTAACTTCCTTCCTGGACTTCCTGCCTACGCACTTCTTGTTGCATACGGGTTCTTATAAACCTTTGATAGAACGAAACTCTGTCTGCTGAGATCCAGACTTCAATCATTCGATGTCCATGGAATTTTGGGTCGAATGATGCCATTGACTTCTTCGACTGAAGCGAGCCAGAGGCCAAAACGCTACCACTGTCGACACAGAGCTCTCTTGTACTCTGGACCCTGCGAGAATCCGTTGCACGTTGCGTTGTCTCGAACATCCAATTTCACGTGCAATCGTACCATGCTGCTATTTTTGCACATGTGCGAATTCTTCCACGAAACTCAAGTACAGCTCGACGCCAATCTGCCATGGAGAACTCAACGCTGAGCTGCTTCAGGACGAAGCTGAA
>WIXG01000457.1:0-54104 GCA_009869945.1 Mesaphorura yosii | reverse complement strand
ACCCGCCCCCCCCCTCTCCCAGATTCTGGGTCGCGCTCACAACTCACGTGAACAGCATGCACGCTTCATTGCAGTGTAAAGATGGCAGTTGCATGTACTCATTGTAGCGTGCGTGTCGCCCATGTGAGCTTAGAGCACAAACCATAATCAAAACTTCGTCATTCACAGGGAGCTATGGATTGGTCAGGTTATGTCAGGTTAGGTTCGAGGTTAGGTTAGGTTCGGTTCGGTTCGGTTCGGTTCAAAAATGGTTAGAGCGTCGAGATCGGTGCAAATCTGGGGTTGGTGGAGGGGGGAGGGTCGGGTCGGGACAAAAAATGATCAGGAGGTCGAGATCGGTGCAAATCCGGGGTCGACACGTTTTGATCCCGGGCGCCATGGGGGCGGGGTCACTCCCATGCAAGAAAGTTTGCGGTAGGGGTGGCAGAGCCCCAACCTTTCCTCACCGATACCGAAATCTTACCCATGTCCGAATAAGTTGAGCAGCCAAGAAATTCTAATTTGTGAACCTGGACGAGCATTCGAATTTGCCGGTGAGTCCTTCACTTCATTCACTTTACTCCTTTACTCCATCCTGGCGCTCGGACTTTGAGTAATTTGCGTTTGCCTTTCGCAAGGAGCAGATGTCTAAAAGAAGTAATTCAGCTGCTGCTGCAGCTTTTTTGGCTAGTCTTCCATCCTTGCCAGCAGTTGGGTTCAAGAACGAAGATGATACTTGTTATTGCCATCCCACAATGATGGCGCTTTACTATAGTAGAAAAATGAGAAGCGTCATTATCTCATACAAAGCGACAAAGAAAGCACCGAACGAATTTATCCTCTCCGCACAACAACTAATCAACAGAATCCAGGAGGCGAAGCAGGGTGACAGAGAAATTGACGCGACTCCCTTTATTCATACATTTCGTTTAAACAGGAAAGGTTCACTGGCAGGAGGGCATTGTGACACGGATTTCATTAATATTATTCAGCTAGCAAATTACCCACGGCTTTCGAAGTACGGTTTCAGTTCCTTATGAGAAGGGAGGACTCTAACGCTGAATTTGGTAATTACAGATTGATTACATTGTTCGTTCATGACGGGAGATGTGTTCATCCTCAGCACAATACAACAAATGATCCAGACCGGAACTTAGTGGGAAACCTGTCGTGCATGCCAGAACACAAAATAAACTTGAGCAAGTTCGTGGAATTAGAGCAGCAATTCCACGAACATTCCAGCAGGGATGAACCGGCGGCTGGAGGAGGGGAGAAGGTGAGCCCGAATACCTCGTCCACTTGGCAACCAGTGCCAGCGAAAATTCTAATGAAAACCCTCTCATTTGGGTTTCCTTCGCAGAACCTCGACGGGGATAAAGAATTTGCACATGGCTCGGCTCGAGATTCGCAACTACGTCGTGGCTACACTCGCCGATTCTACCGTCGTGGTGGCCGTGGTGGAGGACGTCGATACCAATCCCAGGAGCAGGAGGACCAGGACAATGTCGAGAATAGAGGAGAGGCTCCTGCAGCGGAGGGCGAGTCGACAGCTAAACACAACACCATGAAGAACGGTAAGTGAATTCCGGATTCAAACCTTCGAAAATTCAAATTAATCGATCAAAATTTTATGTAATGGCGAGGCTGAGCGAGATAGATGTCTTGGAAATAAAGCACCCGGTTTGGTTTCGTGTAGAGTTTTTGGTCTCCGTGCTTATTCCTGTGAGAGGGTGTATGCAGGATCCCCGGAAAAACAGACAACCTGACGAATTTACACATTGAATGTACTGATTAAGTATGTCTTTTATTAGGATTTTATATTTCAAAATACCAAAGATATATGGATATCGAAGACTCCGTCCGGGGAGGTTTTGATACATAAGTCCATAAGTCCTTCATTGCCGATGGATCGTCTTCTTTGGTGTAGGGCTTAGGAGGGGCATCTTTCATGTAGTTCAGACACTGCGAGGAGACCATAGTCGTGGTCCTTCATCTCTGGAATAGCGGAGACATGAGAAGATTGTACGAAAATGTTTGACTTTGGCTTTTGACTTACTCCCAGAAAACGTGAAGTTAGTCGCGCTGGTGGCGCAAACGAACTGCGGCGGTGCGTCTTGGCCACTCTTCTTGTCATTCATCGATGGGGGGAAGCAGGTCGAGATACTTCTGTCCTTCCTTCATGCAAATGTCGTTAAAACTGATTGCGTCTTCTTTATGCATCCGATCAGCGACTCCAAGCATCTTTGAAGGAGTTACATAGCCATACGGGGCAGCCGTGCTCGCCGGTACCCTTCTCGTAGAGGCAGACGCGGCAGTCGAGATCCGCGCCTGCAATCAACAATTGTTAGTCAGTGCACTCAACTTCGATTCAGTGACCTGGCTGAGGTCACCATCACCCGCTTACCACTGACTGCAGGCATTCGAGTGTGAAGGAGAAGGAATGACAGCGCCAACGGGAGACCGAAGCGGAGACGGTGGCAGGATCCCGATCTTCAGAGTTGACGACCCATTCTGTCCAATATCCAGATCCACTGCAGCTTGCTATTTCGTTTAACTTAGTTTAGACACTTTGACACTTATCGCTAAAGTTCCAGTCACTTATAAGTAATAAGTTATCACTGACTACTTGCAAATTGACGAATCGACGATTAAGATTATGCTCAAACGAATCCGATGGGTATTTTGTGTAAGTTTACTGAGCCTTTGAGTAAAGAAACAAGCCATGCATGAGCGAGAAAGAGAAATTGTTGAATTTTCGGTGGTGGAGCCATAAATCATGGAAAGCGTGAAGTAAAAATCAAAATTCAAGAATTTGCACCTCCACGCACGCATTTTATTAACAAACCAAGTTACAACCCAAGTATTTTTAATAGAGCAATGTACAGTGTGTAGTATAGAAACTAAGAAAAAACAGTTACGATATACAACTTCAACTACAATAGTATTAAGCAGCTTCGCTTCGCTTCACTTCACTTCGATCAACTAAAACTTAAGTCTATGTTCGCTAAAACCTGTAATCTAAAATCTATGTAAATCTAGTTTACAACGATGAATCTTAAATCTTACATGTTGTTTCAAAAAAAATTCCTTTCTGACGCTATGCACAAATAATGCTACGCCTTGTCAAGGCTTGAAGTCTTGAAGCTTCTTCGTCGTCTCTCGAGCCTAGACAGCTTGCTGAAGCTCCAGAATGTGTCTGTAAATTTTGAGTGCGGGCCCGAGGAGAAATTTCATCCCGTGTACGATGTCGTCTCGACGCATCAGGAGGAGGGCGACTCCGTCTATTTCCTTACACAAACACAAAATCAGTGGATTATAAAAAGCAAGGATCGGTCAAAGATAGCCTAAGCCTCTTCACAGTCTATGTTTACCTGCTCGCGGAAGACGGCGCCCTCTTCAACGAGTCCCTTCGAGCGGAAGAAGGCCTCAACCTCCGTCGGAGTCCAGCTGGCGGCTTGCGCAGGATTCGGGACAGGAGTTGCATCTTCCGGCTCGGCATCGCCTACTTTCTGAACCGCTTTCGGGCCCGCACTGCCGCTGCCTCCGCCGTTGTTTTGTGCCCCACCGTGGTCATCGACCTCAGTTTCAGCTTCCTCTTCAGCTACCATCGTAAAGACCTCGACCTCCTCCTCGCTGGCGCTCGCCGCGCTGATGTTCGCGACTTTGCTGGTGCCCACAACAGTCTCGGACTCGGCGGCTCGGCTCTTCTCGCCTTCTGTCTCAGTCTCGTTGTTTCCATCGCCATTACCATTGCCATTTTGAGATGGCCATTCTACCGGCTCCGTGGAAGCCTGAGAAATCGACATCAGAATCGCCTCAGATTCGTTTTCTTCTGTCTTCGACTTAAGGTCGGACGTTGAATTCGCACTTGCAATTGCATTCACTTCGGCCGTGGAGGGCTCGGCGGCAGATACGGCTTCAGCTTTAATTTCTTTTTCAGCGCCATCGTCTTCTTTAATCTCAACCTTCTCGACAGGCGCTGGCGTTTCCACTTCCGCTTCGGACGCTGGAGCTTCTGTGATTTCGTTCTTCTTTTTCTTTGCGGTCACAGCCTTCTTTGGACTTCCACGCTCTCGCTTAGCCGGAGTTTTCTTCTCCGTTGCCGCTGCAGTAGCTGCGTTGTTATCGGCTTCTGTCTCCACTGCTGGTGGCCCGACGACACCCACGCCACACTTGATGCATTTTCGAGCATCCGCCGCAGCTCCGACGATGCAGCCTTCGTGCAGTGTGACGACCGAGTCGCATTTCCGATTGCTGCAGGCGTAATCTGTCAGATCTTCTTCGCCAATGGCTTTGTTTCCGCCACCCCCACAAATGTCGCATTCTTTGCAGCCTGGGCACGTCCATGGGGCCTGACGGACAGCAGCAGCGTTTGCTGGTGGTGGAGTGGGCGTAGCCGCGGCTACTGCACTGCGACGCGTGCTTCGAGTTCGGCCTCCAGCTGGCGGCGTGGGGGCTGACGGAGTCGTTGAGTTTGGACGAGCCTCAGCCGGGACGCAGGCGCTGTGGTATTGGCCAGCACAGATTGTGCACGTCAAAGTTGAAGTGTCCTCCGCCACCCCCGCGCCTTTGCCCACCTTCTCCTTCTCAACTTCTTTGCTGCAAACTTTACAGGCGGAGCTCGAATGTCGCTGCTTCGGCGGTGGTGGGTCGCTCGGGTCAAAAACTTCTTTCTTGCGTTTGTTCCGAGCACTCTGGCGCCCTCCGGCAGCTGCTCCCGCCGCGACGGCTGCTCGGGTGTTTGGTGAAGGCGTGCGTGCGCTTGCGCTTGAATCTGAGGCGTTTCCACTTCCTGGCGATGTTGACGTACCTCCGGCTGCTGCGTTGGTGGCGTTCCTAGCGAATCCGTATGTCTTGCGGACTGCGGCAGCGAGTTTCTCGACCACATCCTGAAAGGAGTGAATAAGAGGAGTTTTAAGGTCAAGCTTGAATGTTGAAATTCGATTAGGTCGAGATGATGGTAATTATTTACCTTCCGCTCCTCTTCACCCTCTCCTGCCTTTGACTTGCTGGTCCCAGCTTCTGGTTCTTCGTTTGAATCATTTGGCTCTTCTGGCCACTCTACCACTCTGCGACTTCGGACCACACGCAAGCCACCACTTCGTCGTCCACTGCTTTTCTGTTCGGGGAGGACAGCATCCTTTGGAAGCAAATCCTTCGGGAAGATTCTGCCACTCTTCTTGCTCACGACCAGGTTCCCCTGCGAGATCTCGCGGTCCAGAATCGTCTGCAGCTGCGGGCCTGTCTTGAACCGCTCCGCATCGAAGCTGATGAGCTTTGTCTCGAGTTCTTTCGGCGGAATCCCTTCAGTGTTCCACTCTTGATGCTCGTTCAGGAGCTCCGAGACGGCCGTGATGACGAGTCGCGATGTGCGGGACGAGTTGAGGATTTTGGAGTGCTTTGTGAGGAGGGGCGACGACTTGGACGAAAACTGACTTGGACTCCGATAGCTCATGCTGCCCTTGTACTCGACCTTGAGGAGGCCGCCTTGGTCGACAATGTTCTCCAGCTCGGTAAACACCTCCTGGAATTTGACTCCAAACTTACGGGTGCAGTAGTGGGCGATGGTCTCCCGGTCCGGCCGGCATTTCCGGATTCGGAGCGCCTCGACGGCTTCAATAATCTGTTCTTTCAACATTGTGCACTGATTCACGGCGGAAAGTGGCTAATTAACTACTCAATTCATGAATAAGGTGGTTAATCAATAGCCAGTTCTTAATTTGCTAATTTTCTAACTTCCAAGGTTCGTCCAACTAAAACCAAACCAGTGCAGCTTCAAGCAAAATAAAGCCCAATGCCAATGCACTGCAAGTCTGCAAGGCTGTTCTTCTGCTCGGCTTTAGCAAGCAAGCAGAGTTCGAAGCGAACCGGCTCCTGTCAGGCTGACGTTGCTCAAGGCAGGAATGCAAGAAAAAGAATGTAAAAACTTCTTTGTTCAGTTTTTCAGTTCAATGACGCCAATAACGAGTTTCTTTTATTTCTCTCTTTTTCGACGGACGACCATCACGTCGGCTCCGCCTCGCCGTGGTCAAATTCTGATTTTGGGGCGAAGTGTCAATTAGAGCACGTAAATCTACCGACTGCGACTGGCTAACGAAGACGTAGTGAAATATCTCGAATGCGGTCAGCGTCAACCAAATGTTGAGCAGGTCCTCCGATTTCTGAATGAAATGATCCACCAAATTTAATTAACCTCGAAATCATACTTTTCTTTTAACTTTTCGTGACATGGCTAACCTTTTTCATTCCTAGCAGAAGCACAAAGCACATGAGGACACTCAGTCCGGAGTCGAGTACGTAAAGGGCGAGTGTCCCCGCCGCCTGAGTTTGGGAGTCCTCCAACTTGTTTTCGTCCATTACAAGTAATTTAAGAGTATGATTTTCCACGATGGGAGTCGGAGACCAGCGCCAGCCAGAACCTTCCGCCTTGCTGTAAATGATGATCATCAGAGTCAGGACCAGCGGCGCGAAGTGGAGGAAGCTCCTTATTTAAACCAAATGCAAATGGCCAATCAAGCAATAAGGTAAAGCCTACTTCTTTAATTGCGAGCCAGCGAGCCAGCAACTGAGTCGCAGAATTTTGAGTAAAAAATCTAAAAAAAACTCCTAATTTCAGGATTTCGGGGTGGTGGATCGAAAATCGAAGGACGAATTCGCAGTTCCCAAAGTTCATCGTGTGCGGTGCAATGAACTCTCATCCGCAATCCGCATCTCCGATTTTCCATTACAATTCATCTCGTCGGATTTACTGCAGTGAAAGAAATCTCTTACTGGAACGTTGATTCTGCGTGGCTTGCGCTTTGATGATGCTTCGCATCAGCACAGCGTCTGCTGGACGAGAGCGATTTCGATTTCGCTCTTTTCCGTAAGAGCCTTTCCTTCTCTTTTGTTTTGCGTCGTATGACTAGCCAATCGTGCGCTTGTGAGCAAGAGGCGAGAAGGAGACGCTATTTTTCTGTGTCAACGTCTCGCGTCCATGGAGACTGATGTACTGTGAACCGAGTCGAACACCGAACAGTGCGAAGCGAAGCACAGAAGACGACGGAACAGATTCAGCAGATCCAGATAAAGAAGAAATCTAGTGCAGGGATTAATTACAATTGGTAAGTTTTAATTGCTTTGTGGCTAATCAGCAGTGAATCCATTGGTGAGTGCTCAAAGATTAATCAGTTGATTGAATTTTCGTTTCGGCTACTCGGCCTCTTCTCTTATCAGTGAAAAAAGCGAAATGTAAGACAAGAGTTGAGAGTACAAGAAGAAGAAAAAGAAGAAAGTGAAGTCAAATCGAAAAAGTGAAAAGGTAAGCAGAAATTAACGATTACATGGTTAGTTCATTGTGGTGTAGTACTAAAATAGTAATTATTTGCCAGTCTAGAAGCGGAATCAGCGAAATTCGGTCAAATCTCGACGATTCGATCAAGTATGGCTGAATCTGGTGGTACAGGTGGACAAAGGAATGGCATGCCCGCGGGAGGAGGTCAGCAACCCGGCTCGAATTTGAGCGCTCAGCCTCCGTCACTTATTTACCCCTACAATGCCGCAACGCTGCAGGCCCAGCAGTATCAGCAGGGCCCATCGAACTACTCTTCGCACAGACATGCAGCTCCGATTTGCAAAAACAACTTCGCCACGGCCAATACTACTGCTACAGTCATGGGCGCCAGTGTCAGGATCCAATATCACTATCCTAATCATTACTACCCACAAGGCCAACATCCAGCACCACCTACGAGGGCGACTAGACCACCACCGCCACCGTCCACTTCGACGGCTGCTACAGGCCCAAATCCAAGATCAACAGCAAGAGTATGTGGGCAGTCACAGCCTCAGCCTCAAGGCTGCTGGTACAACACGCCACCGATGCCGATGCAGGGCCCAGGCCCTTTTGTACTTGCACGGGGCCAACAGCTCGTTCCGATTCCAAACCCACCAATGGATCTTACGCACAAAGCATATCAGCAGGCGCAGAAGTCCCAGCAGTTTCAGCAGGCTGCGGCGGAAGTCCTTGACGTTAAAGCATTTTGTCAAAAATACGGTCTTAGCCAGAAACCGGAAGCACAGAGGAGGAGTAGTGGAAGCAGTCTCAATGGCAACCAGAGTAGGTTCACTCCTAGTAAAAGTAAAAGGTAAAACCAGGACGTTTTTGTAGCTTTAATCGTCCTCATTGCAGACGAAAAGCGCCAAAATACGAACACGAGCGCCAGTACCGCCGCTGGTGGTGACGTGAGCATGCGCATCGGTGCAGAGCCACTCGAAAGACGTGGAAGTGCGCCGGCTGTACCTGATAGTAATCCTTCCGTTAATGCTCAAAATTCTGAAACTATCAACGACGCCGGCGCCGTTGCGCCCGCGCAGGCTCCATCGACCCAGATTCAGAACTGGTATCATGCCAGCTTGAGGACTGCGCACTCATTTGGTGCGAAGAATTTCCTGATCAACGTTCCAACTCAGCATTGCGAGGGTCAGGTTAGGTCAGCCTTTGATGTCTTTGCCATCAAATCGGCTCTGGAACAAAAACAGCAGCAGCAACCGCCTCACACGCAAGCAGTGAAGACTGGGTTTGACCTGCTCGCGAAGCAGGCAGCACAACTTAACACCACCAAAAATACAACTGCCAACGCTGATCTCACTGCAGTTGTGGCTGGCGAAACTCCAAAAGTCGGTGGGACCGCGCCTAAGGCTGTGAAGCAAAAAGTACAGCCACATTTTCAAGCGCCGGTCACGTCAGTAGATGCAGCAACGGCGACTGGAGCAAGATTGGAAGCAGGCGAAAGAGCTAGAGCTGTCCTTACGAAGGAGGAGGCAGTTAGAAAGGTGGGACTACTCGTAAAAGCTGCTGCTGCTGTAGAAGGGCTGTGTGCGAAGGAGAGCAAATCGATGCTAATGTCGTCTCCATCTCCGTCGAAACCAACTCCAGTCGAGGCCGAGGCTGCAGCTTCTCCAATCGAAGGATCATCCGAAGAGCAGCAGGAGCAAGACCAGCACGACGCCGACGGCGAGAAGGACAATGAAGCTGAAGCCATTCCGCCCGACGCCGCTGACGAAACAGAACGCCGGGCAAGACCTCGCTCCCGCCGCAAGCGCAAATGGTTGGACTCCAGCGACGTCGAAGATGGCAATGGCCACAAAACAGAAGACGAAGACGCGCCGCCATCTGCAAAAGCAAAAGCTAGGGCGAGGGAGAATGAGATGACAAAGAAGAAGAAGGCTGTGACACCTGCGCCTGCGAATGCGAAGAAGACCACCACTCCGAATTCGACAGCGTCTGGAAAAGAGCCACCTCGTTGCGTCAAGTGCGGCCGGAAGCAAAGAAATCTGTTAAAATTTCGAAATTGTTCGTCTTGCAATGCTTTCTGTAAGTTCTGGACTTCAATTTTTTTTGACCTTTCTATTTTTGTGAATTATGAATATGAATTCTATTCTCACTATTCTGACTTTTTGTTTCTCATTTGTCATTTTTCTAGACGACGTGGACTGCGTCCACGAAGCAAAGGGCATGCCTAAGACAGTAGGCAAGTTTCACTGGCGGTGCATCGCGAAAGGCTGCCGGATGCTCAACGAGGACTTTGAATCGAGCGACGAACTCATGAAGCACCGAGAGAAGCATGGCAAGGTCAACACGTATGTGCGAGAGCGGACCAATTCAGTTACAGGTTTTGGTCGTCGTTCCAGCGGCGCTGGTAGTGGCATTGCTTCTGGTACTCGATCTCGATCAACTTCGATTGGCCCCGCATCCGCTTCCACTCCGAAGTCAAGACGAGAAGTTGCGAAGAGTCTGAAGGAGACCCGAGCTGCGGCTTCAGCTCGGACTCGGAAGTCTGCGGCTCCCACCAGGCCACAACGCAAGGCCGGCAGACCGCCAAAGGAAAAGAAAGGCAAGGCGAAGAGGGGACGCTGGGAGCCCTATTGGCAAGAGGGGGAATCAGACGATGAGGCTGAACTAAACATCGAACCCAAACCGAGGAGGGCAAGACAGGTGCGTGTTCGCTACACGGAACTGGAATCAGAAGAGTCTGGGCCAGAAGATTACTGTGGTGGGGAATATAAAGATGCAGAGGAAGAAGAGGAAGATGAAAAAGACGGCACTGGCGCCAGTGACGAAGAAGGTCAAGAAGGTGATGGGGAGCAAGTTCAAGAAGAGGACGGTACAGCTGGAGGTGGAGGAGATGGAATCAACCCTGACTCGGCCCCAGGGACGGTTTCTGAAGCTTCAGTTTCCGGTTCTGGTGCTCCGGAAACCATGGATAAGCCTGGACACACTGGAAACGAGAGGGCGGAGGCGGAAAACAGCGCCAACGCCAGTCCGGCCAATCAGAATGACAACGAAGGCGTCGGCGCGGGCTCACCATCAGTAGCAGAAGCTGGGCCATCCGCTCGACCTCCAACGGATCCTGCAACCAGGATTGGCGCATGGAGCACAGAGGACGTCCGAGCCCACTTCATTTCAAAAGGCATGGAAAAAGAGGCTGAAGTGCTGTACACACAGGTAAATTAAATTAAACTAAAACTTTGATTGGCTTTGGTTGTTTTTGTTTTTCCGTATTCATGACAGTCCACTCCACGTATTACGTATTTTTGCTTTCACTCAGGAAATTGATGGCCTCGCTCTGGAAATTATTAGACGCAACGACTTGGAAAAAATGAACCTCAAGATGGGCCCCGTATTGAGAATCGAGCGCGTTCTTCGTGAGTTGAAGTTGTTGCCGCCACTTTCACCTGGAGGAGCTGGAACAAAAAGAACTGGAGTGGTCGGAAGAGGCGGAGGATACCGCTTGGCTTGTGGCTGTGAACTTCGCTGCTGCGACGGCCACAGGGCTTGCCATGCCACGACAATGGATAATGACACAAACGGAAGTGGTTAGCCGTGAGTGGATTGTCACTGCGTCCCACTCGTCATCAAGATACTCGGAATTTATAATTACTTACAGAAGAATACTATCGTTTACAGTGTATTAGAGAATTATCTTAATTACTACTTGATTATATCTTTGCTCTTTTCTATTATCGTAGCTCTTATCTTATCTGTTGATGTATTGTATTGTATTAATTTTTGTAGCATTGAAAGATACTGAGTGAGTATTGGGTTGAGTTTAGAATAAATTAAACCTCTTAACTCTTTTATTGCGTCTTATCGTTGTCTTTGGTCTTTGTCTTCCATTCGCAGTCGTTCAATCTTATCTTTGTCGAACTGATAAAAACTTTAAAAGGTGTTAGTATACTTTTTCGTTGGCTGTTATTTTCTGCTCTTTTCGCCCTCTATTGTAATCTTCGCTGGATTTCATCTTACGCTTACGTATTCTTTTGTAAGGCGCGGCTGAAGAACGGCGAGTCGTTTGGAAAACGAGTTCGAAACGATTCTTATCATTTCAGTAAAATCACTTGGGTTATCAGTAATTCTTGGATCACTTCTTACGTTGTTCGAATTTAAGTAAGAGAGTGGCGGGATTCGTACCTGAATTGCAGATTTTGGATCAAGTTTTCTACTTTTCTACTCCTGTCTTGGGTCATCTGTGGCTTTGCCTGTGGACTGCAATTAGAACATGTGAATTAATTTAATTACAGGTAACTCTGGTTAATTAACTATTTTCTAAGCTAACTTGATACTAATAGCTTTTTTAATTTGTAGCTAAGCACACACACAGGGAAGGAAAGCTAAGAAGATGTCTGCACGCCGTCGAATTCGAAAGCTGTCTTCCTCAGATGAAGATGCTGATTCTACTCCATCATCACAGCCCCAATCTCAGTCGCAATCGCAATCGCCATCGTTTCAGTCACAGTCACAATCGCAGAATCATCGCCACTGTCGCGAGCCGCACGATGATAATGACGCCGACGAGACAGTGTCCGAGCTCCAAAGCCAGTACATGTTTGACGAGGGGATAATCGACGCCGCGAAGCGGTCCCGCAACCTTCGCCAGCAGCTGTACGGAGGTCTTATTCAGAACGTGCAGGGGTTTCAGGACCGAGACGGAACGGGTGGCTTCGATCTGCGTACGGTTCTGACGGAAAACACACTGAAAGGGCAGCAACTGGGTTCGATCAGAACGGTGCACACGTCGGACATGTACAATGCATTCCAACACACGAACATCTGCACCAAAATGCTTCGCTTTCACTCGGAGAGGGTTGGCGATGCAAAGAACTTCAAGGCGAATGATTACATCACTGCCCTGGTAATTCGGATCCTGAAAATCTGTTCGAAGGTCCTAAATTACTGTGCCTTCTTTCTACATTTTAGAAATGCATGGGTGACAGGCTTCAGCACAGCCTTGCAAGCATTTTTGCCAAATCCACCGCCATTGGTGGCACGTCGTACAATCTGATTGGAACCTTCGATCGACAGCCGACTGTGCCGAAAGATGAGAAGAAGCCAGCGCCAAAAACTGTGGTACGTCGCAAGCGGAATTTTGACGAGCGACTGGGCGAAGCAACTCAGTATGAGGAAGGCGAAGACGGTGGTGCAAGCGGCAGTCGACATGGAGGTAGAGGTGGCGGAAAAGACGGGACACCGTCGAGCGAGGCTGAGCAACTATCCAACAAGGTGTTCCAGTCTCTTAAGCGCAAGAGCCGTGCACGTGCCAAGCCATTCAATGTGTATGAGTTTGCCCTGAGCAAGGAATCGATGGCGGACACGATCCAGAATTTATTCTACACTGGATTCTTGATCCGCGATGCGTGGGCTTCGCTGACGGCGGCGGAGTCGTCGCCGTCGGTGGCTTCTCAGCAGATGCAGAGTCAAGGTAGTGGAAGCTCGAGCTACGGTTCAAGCGTAAAAGGATGCGACCTGATTTTGAAGCCGGATAGGCCACCGAAGAAAGGCCCTGGCGGAGATGCTGGGCGAGCTGGGAGTGACGGCGCATTGCGACATCAATATATTCTTTCGTTCTCGCCGAAACTTTATCGGGTAAGCAATTTAGCAATTAAAAATTTGTCTTGCAAGCAAGAGACACGCCACGAACTTTTCGTTGACAATTCCTGGTTGGTTGCGTTTCAGGAGTTGCGGGCGGCCGCGAAAGGCGAGACTGAGATTTCGGAGCTTGACGAGAATGACAATCATGGAGGAGACGTGAAGGCCGAAGAAATTCGTTCTCGTTCCAAACACTTCTCCAAGACTCCGAGCAAGACTAGCAAGAATTCACAGAAGTAAATGTAAAGTCGCCCGGCAAAGAACAGATTTTATAAAAGTTTATTAAGTATAACTGTCAACATTAACATAAACGTAGGCTTAACTAATTCGCGGTTCACAGCTTAATTTAATAAAAAATAATTAAATTAATGTTTTCAGCTTAAGCTAAGCGCTCATCCTCGTTCTTAATTTACTGACAAGTCTATTTAAGTGCTCTGTTCTGTCTTTCGGTTTAGTTAACTTTAATTTTCACTTTTTCACAATTTGCGGATTGCATAGCACAATACAAAAATGAAAACCCAGACGAGCATTAACATTAACAGACAAACAAATTAATTTTTAACTCGAAAAATTCTTTTAATAAATTTGTAACTTGTCATTTGACTTTTACGTTTTGACTCTGTCACCTTCGACATTTTTGCGCCGCCTTTGCGTTTTCAGTCAAGTTCGGATTCATAATAAAATTTCTGATCAGCAAACAGCAAACTAGCCGAAGCGAAAGTAGCGATGAATTTACTGTACAATGTATGGACTTCTTAGTCTTAATTTGCTTAACTTTGCTTGATTACTAAGAATAAATACCAACATTTGGAGATTGGATAGGAAATTGCTGGACCTAGGGGCCTCCAGCCTGGTTTCTCGTCTAGTGTCTACTCTACCACATTGAGTAGTCGCTATCCTCACTGCCGAACGCCACGAAGAAACCGGCGATCGTCAGAAACACGACGACATTCGCAGACATTGTGTACCAGCAGGCTGCTGTCGTTATCTGCAATGCAATGCAAGAAAGGCAATTGTTCAATTAACGGCATAATGGCAATGGCGGTTCTATTTTGGGAAGAGTAGTTAGAAGAATGTCAATGGGCCAGCCGGTCAGCCACTTACGACAGGAGTGTCCGGATGCCTCGCCAGCACGATCGGCAGACCGAACGCCGAGATGAAGATGCCCACCGTGATGAAAATCGCCATCTCCTGACACGCGCTGCTGGGCCCACCCATTCCCGATATGTTGTATCGTCGTGAGATCAGAATAGGAAGCGGAGACATTAAGTAGAACATTATAACGAAGAATGGATACCAACTTTCTTGAGTTGCACAGCCAATCACGAGCAGCGTCATTCCTACCGAGCCGAGGAAGGCCAGGGCCACGAGTCTGCAATACGAACAGGACCCATCAATTTAATTGCTATCAAATACGTAACTTTACTTTGTATTTTATCATTAAGACTTACGCTGTAAAGATCGAAAAATCCACATTGTATCAGGAATTAATCGTCGAGAATTCATGGCAGACAAAAGGCAAACAGAAAAAGCAGAAAACAATTAGCAGAGGTCAAGTAGGTTGAATTTAACTCTAACTGATATGGACTACCTTTTAATCCTGCCATCTTGAACCCAGTCCAACACGTGAAAGTTAATTACGTTGCTAACTCTTAACTGCGTTCTTCGTTCTCCCTTCCTGCTTCCTTCCAGTAAATTCCAATTGCGCGAGTTCTGGACAGATAACGGAAAACATTAGTCAATTAATTTCTTCATTATTATCTAATTTAGCAGAGGAGATCTGCATGATCAGCCTAATAACGAAGAATAGAAATTATTACTTACCAACTAACATTAACTAATGACTATAAGTTTGATGGCACTACGTTCTGCTGTGCGCTGCGTGCTGAATACTCGCGAGATACTCGCCTCACTGATAAGCAGGTCACTGATTAGCACGTATTTTTGATTTTAATTCGAATGATTCACCACTTACGATAGTCTCTTTGTAATTTTGTGTTATTTACCATTCGCCCATTTGAAACTTACGGCTTTTGACTTCGTAGCAGTGCAGTGCACGTTTGTTCCATCTGCCAAACAAAACGAGCAAACACGACGACTATGACGACGAGTCGAGTCTTTCGATTGTTGAGCAACTTGCCTGTCTGCTTGCTGGCATTGCCTTGCACTTTTGCCGTGCCAATCACTACGCTTTACGTGTTGCGTGGTACAGAATTCAGTCGAGTCATTGCTCTTCTTTCTGTGCTCGGTCGGTCGGTTTCTCTTTTTGCCTTCTCATTCTCGTCATCGCTCCTGTCTCGTTCTCGTCGGTGTTTCTCCAATTCTTGTACTACCTGCAAAGTGTGCAAACTCAGTGGTCTGTGCGCCGTCTACTAAATTACTAATTCACGGGTTAATTGAAGATCCACTGATAACGACTTGAGACTGCTGAGAATAATTGAATTCAGGTACTGATTGGAATTAGGAGGCTGCAACTGTACTGCAACTTAAAGACTAAATACCCGACCCGAAAGAAGACACTGAAGAGGTTCCTTACACGCTGATTGTGACCGTGACACGCAGCAGAAGATCAGAAGATCGTTCAATTCGTCGAAAAGAGAAGCAACAGCAACATGTCAGCGGCTGGACCAAGGTAAGAGGCACAAAGGACAGGACGTAATCAGTCAGTCGGTGGTCAAATTATAAGCAATGATACATGGCAATGATGATTTTGCTTTGTATTTTAGTGAGGATTTGGCTACGGCCATCCTGAAGAAGAAGGACAAGCCCAATCGTCTCATTGTCGAGGAATTGCCATCTGATGATAACTCAGTGGTTGCCTTATCCCAGGTATTTGATGTCCTAATTACTTAATTCCAATGATTTGAGTGTATTTGGGCGCAACTTAAAAATTCTTATCTTCCACCAGGCCAAGATGGACGCGTTGGACATATTCCGTGGCGACACTGTAATGCTGAAGGGTAAACGTCGTCGCGAGACTGTCTGCATCGTGCTCTCTGAAGAGAAATGCTCAGACGAGAAGATTCTGATGAATCGCGTGGTCCGAAAGAATCTTCGTGTCCGACTTGGTGACGTGGTGTCAGTTTCTCCATGCCCTGAAGTACAGTACGGGAAACGAGTCCACATCTTGCCCATCGATGACACAATTGAGGGACTCACTGGAAACTTGTTTGATGTTTTCCTGAAACCGTACTTCTTGGAAGCCTATCGACCAATTCACAAAGGGGATGTCTTCATTGTTCGAGCCTCGATGAGAGCTGTGGAGTTCAAAGTGATCGAGACTGAACCGTCACCATTTTGTATTGTGGCTCCCGATACTGTAATTCATTGTGAGGGTGATCCCATCAAGCGTGAGGTAAGAAAGGAAAAACAAAAATGTGCATTTATTATGAAGTTTCGCTAACTCGCCAATTATTATGCATTTATGTAGGAAGAGGAAGAAGCTCTGAACGCTGTTGGCTACGACGACATTGGCGGCTGCCGAAAACAACTGGCTCAGATTAAGGAAATGGTTGAGCTACCATTGCGTCATCCCAGCTTATTCAAGGCGATTGGTGTCAAGCCACCACGTGGCATTCTTTTGTACGGACCGCCAGGAACTGGAAAAACTCTGATCGCTCGAGCAGTGGCCAACGAAACTGGAGCATTCTTCTTCCTGATCAACGGCCCAGAAATCATGAGCAAATTGGCTGGAGAATCCGAGTCCAACTTGAGAAAAGCTTTCGAGGAAGCCGAGAAGAACTCACCGTCAATCATCTTCATCGACGAGCTGGACGCGATTGCTCCGAAGCGAGAAAAGACGCACGGAGAAGTGGAGCGACGAATCGTCTCCCAACTGCTGACGCTTATGGATGGCTTGAAGCAAAGGTCTCACGTCATCGTAATGGCTGCTACGAACCGACCGAACTCCATCGACCCTGCCCTCCGTCGTTTTGGCCGCTTCGATCGTGAAATCGACATTGGAATCCCCGACGCAATTGGCCGAATGGAAATTCTGCGAATTCATACCAAAAACATGAAATTAAATGATGACGTGGACTTGGAGAAAATTGCACAGGAATCACACGGGCATGTGGGCGCTGACTTGGCGGCGTTGTGCTCCGAAGCTGCACTCCAACAGATTCGAGAGAAGATGGATCTTATCGACTTGGAGGATGACCAGATCGATGCTGAGGTTCTGAACTCGCTGGCTGTGACGATGGACAACTTCAGAGTAAGACTACAGTTTAAATTTACACAAATAACTTTTGATGACACCCTAATTTGTAAATTACTTGTTCTCTGTTTTCAGTACGCCATGGGCAAGAGTTCTCCGAGCGCGCTTCGCGAGACTGTGGTCGAGGTCCCGAATGTCACCTGGGACGACGTTGGAGGGTTGGAAAATGTCAAGAAGGAACTCCAGGAGCTGGTGCAGTATCCGGTCGAATATCCAGACAAATTCTTGAAGTTCGGAATGCAGCCGTCGAAAGGCGTGCTATTCTATGGACCGCCTGGTTGTGGTAAGACTTTGCTGGCCAAGGCGATTGCCAACGAATGTCAGGCCAATTTCATCAGCGTGAAAGGCCCGGAACTCCTGACAATGTGGTTCGGAGAGTCTGAGGCGAATGTCAGAGACATGTTTGATAAGGTGAGTCATACTTTCTTTGTATCTTTGTCTTTGTGATATTGCCGTTTGTTTTATTTGAGCAATTTTAAGTTTAACAATGACTCATGATTTTTTGTACTATCCCACAGGCTCGTGCAGCTGCTCCTTGCGTGCTCTTCTTCGACGAATTGGATTCTATTGCAAAGGCCCGTGGTGGCAGCGTTGGTGATGCTGGCGGAGCTGCTGATCGTGTCATCAATCAGATTCTTACTGAGATGGATGGCATGGGCGCCAAGAAGAATGTCTTCATTATCGGAGCCACAAATCGTCCAGGTAAATAAAATTATGCGAAATCTGGCCTGGAGTCACTAAATAAATGTCCAGGCCAAGTACCCAGAACGCGTCATCAACTTGCCTTGTCTTTCTAATCCTCAGACATTATTGATTCCGCTATTCTTCGACCTGGTCGTCTCGATCAACTGATTTACATCCCGTTGCCGGACGAGAAGTCGCGCGAGGCAATTTTCAAAGCCAATTTGCGAAAATCACCCATTGCAAAGGTAAACAAGAAGAGGTTTTTAATTAATGCCAACCAGATTTTGGATGAACTAACTCGCTGAATTTCTTTCAGGATGTTGAGATTCCTTACTTATCAAAGGTCACTCACGGATTCTCTGGCGCAGATTTGACTGAAATTTGTCAACGTGCTTGCAAGCTTGCTATTCGTCAATCAATTGATGCCGAAATTCAGAGAGAGCGAGAACGCGTGCAGAATCCCGACTGCGCGATGGATGTTAGTCAAAATCATTCTTGTATATTTCTTTGCAGCTGAGCAAGCAGTAATTATAATTAATTTTAATATTACCTCATTTGGTCGCAGGTTGAAGAGGACGACCCCGTTCCAGAGATCACAAAAGCCCACTTTGAGGAGGCGATGAAGTTTGCCCGTCGTTCGGTGTCTGACAACGATATTCGCAAGTACGAAATGTTTGCTCAGACACTACAACAATCTCGCGGCTTTGGAAATAACTTCCGGTAAGTTTCCTGCATAAAGAATTCAATTCATTTTGAAACTTGAATTTTTGTTACCAAATTTCTAATCCTTTTCTCATTTTTCTCGTGCAGTTTTCCGACTACGGCCGGTTCGGGTCCTTCGGGCGGCGGGAGTCAGCCGCCAGCGCAAGGAAACTTTAATGAGGAGGATGGTGACGACGATCTGTACAGTTAAACGCCTCAACTCACCGAAAAGAACATGGTAAATCGGTAATTGGCAATTAATTGGTGACGTGCAGAGAAAAAAAGGAAAAGCGAAGAAGAAACTGAATTTACTTACTACATTTATAACTCTAAAATTATTAAAACTCCAAAAGGCAAAAAACACCACAAAATTTGCATCCTAATTTATAAGTGTAATTGTAACTGGCTAAGTAATTAAATGTAACTGTAACATTGAGTGCAGTAATTTGTAATTTGCGTCGTAGATTCTTGTGATCGATCGTATCAGTTGAGTGAAGATCCCTGCTGATTGATTTTGATAGTCTTTGCTAGTTTCATGTAAGCTTTATCATTAATCAAGAATTCTTTCTATATTTACATTACAATTACTGGAATAAATGAATTTGATGCAAAATTTCTACGCTGGCGCACGGCCGTGGCAAGGAATCGAATTTTCCAAAGACATTTCAATTTATTCACTGATAATCAGACGATAAGAGAAAAAAAACTGAAAAATGACAAAGGAAAAGTACTCAAGGTGGTTTTTCTGTACGAATATGAATTTTACTAGACAAAAAGTACGTCCACTGCTTAGGAATTAAACTTGAAGTACAATTACAATTAAGAATGCAGTCCATACAATTAAAAGTAGCATAACAGAATACGTTAAACATTAGTTATACTGTTGCTTAGCGTTAGCCTAGGAATTCCTGCCGATGATGATAAGGAATAGGAATTTTACACAAAGCCAGTTAACCAGTTGTTTGTGGAATTCTTCATATTCTTCAGCCTTTCAGCCAGTCATCGTAAGTTGTTGGTCTTCAGATACGAGCCCAGACCACAATCGGGCAGTGATCTGAGCCGTAAACCTCCGCCCGCATTGTCGACTCGACGAGTCCCTCGCGGATCTGCGGCGAGACGAGAAAGTAGTCGAGACGCCAGCCGACGTTCTTCTCGCGCGCGTTCTGGCGGTACGACCAGAACGTGTAGGCGCCGCTCTTGGCGGGGTTCATGTAGCGGAACGAGTCGCAGAGCCCCGTCTCCTCCAGCAGATCCTCGAACGCGGTGCGCTCCTCCTTCGTGAAACCTGCAGTGCGCTTGTTTGTGCCCGGGTTGGCCAGGTCGACCTCCTGATGAGCCACGTTCAGGTCCCCCGTCACCACGACGGGCTTCTTGCTCTGCAGATCCTGCACGTACTTCAGAAAGAATTTGTCCCAGGCCTGACGCTCGCCGTTGATGATACGGGCCGGGTACGGGCTCTTGTGCTCCTCGTCCTGCACTCCGCGACCGCTGTTGGGAATATCTGCAAGAAAATCAGGCATTTTTACAATCGTGCGTTGCAAATTATAAAATTCCAAGGAATTTGCAGCAAAAAATTCAAAATTTGTTCAATCAAGACAAGACTCACATGTATTGAGAAGGTAAAACTTCTCAAATTCGGTCACAATGAGGCGGCCTTCCCCATTGAACATCCGTTTCAGTTTCTTTTCTTTTTCGTCGTCCTCGTCTCCGACGGGCAGCCCGTAGGCGACGGATAGCGGCTCCTTCTTGCAAAAGGTGGCTACGCCGTGGTGTCCGCCCGTCCCCTCTGAGTGCAGCCAGTAGCAGTGTGGGTATTCCGCGAGCTTGCAGCCCTCCGGACGAGTCTTCTCCGAGCAGCGGATCTCCTGCATGCAGAACACATCGGGGCTCTCCTTTTCCAAGTATTTGAGCCCATTCTTGGCCAACCATGCTTTCACACCGCCGACGTTCCAGGACGCGAGTTTCAGGTTCCACTCCTCGCCCTTCTCAGTCTTCTTCTCGCAGCCAAAGTCAAGAGTTTCCCAGTTGGTTTCCGTGCGATTCTTCAGCGGCGGCGGCGCAGCTGTGCCGTTGCCGTTGGCGGACGCGACTTTCTCGTCCTGGTCCATGTCATCATCGTCTTCGTCTTCCTCTTCAGCCTCTTGCTCGTCGTCCTCCTCCTCAGCCTCAACCTTCTTCGCATTGCCATTACCATTTGCTTTTGCTTCTGCCACCGCTTTCGCTTTCGGTTCAGGAGCCTCCTCCTTCTTGGCGGCCGGGGCAGCCTTTTCCTTTACCTCGGAGGACACAGACGATTCGCTCTCCCCCTTCGTTTCGAGCTTCTCCTCTTCCTCTTCCTCCTCCTCGTCGACGTCCATCGGTTCGACGGCAGCGGCCACCGCAGCAGCTTTCTTGTCAACGCTGTTCTTTCTTGCGGCACGTTTCGGTGCTGCTGCTGGTTTCGCTAGGACGAAAGCGTCTTCGTCCTCCTCTTCTTCGTTATCGATCTCAGCGTAGCTGATGCGTTTTGCTGGTGGCTTCCGGGCGCTTGCTCGTGATGGTGCTGCTGCTGCTGGGCGTGGTGTAGCCTTTTTCTTGCTCGCGGCGGCTCCGCCACGTTTCATCGGCTGTGGGGTTTCTCTTTCTTCCTCCTCCGAGCCGATGTCGTCGTCGCCTCCGCCACCACGTCTCGACTCCTCCTCTTCATCCTCATCGTTGAGGTCCAGATTCAGTTTCTTCGCAGCAGGTTTCGTCACCCCCGCCTTGCGACCTCCGCGTGAAGAGGCGACAGCAGCGCGTTTGGTGCCTCGGGACGAAGACGGCTTCGCGACGTACTCCTCATCGCTGTCGGAAGCATTGGACATTTCCTCCTCTTCGTCTGAGTCGGCGGCGCGCTTTCTTCCGCGGCCATTCTTGCTCCGAGCAGCGCTTGAAGGAGTCCCGCTGCCTGATTTGCGGCCTCGTTTCTTCGGCGAAGCGCTGCCGGCTTTCTTGCGTCCTCGCTTCGCTCCAATGCCACTGCCTCTGCCTTTCCCCTTACCAGGCGAACCCTTCTTGGCTGGTGTCTTGCGCTTCTTCTTCCCGTACTCGCTGCCGGAGCTCTCCGCAACGAAATCGTCGTCGTCGTCAGCATCCTCGTCGAAGTAGTCATCGTCGTCTTCCTCCTCCGAAATTTTAAATTCTGGGGAGTCAGGCTTCCCTTCGCTGATCTCATCCTCAGAGTCGTCCTCCTTGTAACTCTGCTTGATAGCTGCACGATCTCGCGATGCTCGAGCTTTGGCGTTACTCTTCCCGGCAGCAGGAGCTCCTCGCTTTGAAACGGGGGCTGCCTTCTTGGTGGGCGCCAGCACTTCGTCTTCTGATGAATTCTCTTCTGGCTCTGGCTGCTCATTTTTAGCTGCAGCCGGAGGAGACGGCGACGGAGAGTCGGCGTCCAGTTTCATTTCCAACTCATCGACATCCGAGCCAGAATCTTCGGCGTAACTTTTGGTGGTAACCTTCTCACGAGCCGGTTTGGCGATCGGTTTCTTGTCAAGGGACGATGGAGTGGCTGGTTTCACAGCGCCTTTTGGCGGTCTTCCTCTACCCATGGCGGTATGGGTCGATAATTTGCGAAGATTTGTGACAAAGGTTAGCTGCTTAAGACTGGGACACGGTGAATTACGCGCTGAGTCGGTTGGGGCAGCTTCGGTGTGCCTAACAAGTAAAGCAAATGATTAGTTCCGGTAAAAATTGGCAAAATTAGACGAAATATTTAAAAGAGGGCCAAATGCCGGCCTAATTCAGCGTCAGCATTGTGAAATGCATCCAAGTTCATGGGAATTCTTATCAGTATTTACACTAACTCACTGATTAAGGGATCCCATGAGCCTCCTGAAACCTTCACTGTCTTAATCCGGAGTTTACTTACCAATTTAGAATCTGATAAAGCCGAATAACGCGTGAAGTCGCAAGACGCCGGGTCACGTATCGAAGAATTGCTGTCAATCGCCTTCGCGTTGGGTTAATCAGTGCAAATTGACTGCAACTGCAATGCAATTTTATGCCTACTCGACTCTAACAAAACCAAATTATCATTAGCCTCGCCAGACCAGAGCTAATGGCAAAGTTAAAATTTACAAATAGAGATTATCGAGAGTACGGTGAACCAAAGCCAAGCCACTGGACTGCCACCAACAACCAACCACAATCAACACAACACACACACAAGAAGAGAAGCGAGCAGAGCAGAGATGAAAGACAGAGCAGAGAGGACGAACTCTCTTCGAAGGATTCACAACCACAACACAAAAGACATTCACGGCATCAGCTTCGAGAAAGGATTGGCTTTGGCTTGAGTCCGCTTGAGTCTCCCGTGTTTTGATGGGCCAGCAGAATAAATTACGCTACGCTTTGCCGTGCTTGGGTTCAATGTCATAAAACACCATGCAGTGCAGGCACAAGTGCAGTCCGAAGAAGATGCGATGCGATCAATGCACAGGCAGGCATGACAGGACAAGGCACAAGAATGAAGCATCCCCACCTGGCTTCGCTTCGGTTCTGATATCCTTTCTCAGCGTCCGAGGACAGCTTGAATGAGTCAGAATGAGATTTTTTGCCCCAAAATGCAGATTCCACAAAAATTGCAAAACTACGGAAGACTTTTATTACATATTCAGACTTTTGCTTTACGTTTCGTTTCGTGTTTAGAATTTTAGCTGCAGCTGCTTCGGTTTTCTAACATGTAAAAGATAAAATCAGTAAAATGTAAAATCACAACTAAGAATCTCGTCGGGTCGACTAAGACTAGGCTTCGGGCTCGAGTCTCGTGTCGGAGTCACCGGTCAGTAGAGGTTTTGCGATGCGAGGTTTGAGCTGCCATGAGGCCGTGAGACTAGGAGCTGCCAGTTTCAGGTTGGTTAACGTTAACGAGCTGGGGGAAGCGCCTTCCTGTACGTGTTGTCCATGAGCGTGTCCACGAGGTGGTCGATAGGTTTCACGATGAAGGGAATTGAGCCCAGGCCGACTGCTGTCGGCGTCCACTTCCGAAGGCCGGGACTGGTCGCAAGGCGCTTGACGAGCAGTCCGGTCGCCCAGCAGATGCGGTTGATGGTGAAGCCGGGAATCGCCACGGACGCTGTGATTGTGGAAAATGAAATGAAGCTCGTTCGTAGAAGTCAGAATTCGCCAATCGGCAACGAACTACAAACATGACACTAATTAACTAATTTCAGTTACCTAATGTCTGCCAGATGAGTACGTCGAAGCCTTGGGTGATTCGTTCTTTCTGTCGGGTCTGAGAGAGCAAACGGCATGCAAGCAAAGGGAAACCAATATATTAAGCTGAATTACGTTCATCTAACGCCTAGTGCTAAAGTGTTATTGCTTGTCGTATAGCTTTCTTACCGGCGGTATTCGCTTCGTCTTGTCCCACGTGTCGGCGAGCACGTACGTGAAGGCCACTCCGTAGCTCAGGCGGACCCAGAATGGGCGGACGATTGAGCGGAAGGATTCACCGACCTCGTTCGCGTAGCCTGGCAAAATCCAACGAATAATTAACCAATGTGTAAATTAGCTAGCAGACTAACAGTTAAAATTACACTTGCCCAGAAGGCGCACTGGCGTGTCACGGTAAATGTCCACTTCTCCGTAGCCGTCCTTCCCCATTGCAATTTCGCTGGATCGCTGGAACTGTAAATTGAATCCTGAATACAGCCAGTGATGCAATTTGTTCTGATTGTTGACTTGATTTGCGATTGGAACTAAGATTATCAAGCAGGAGACCAGTAGAATTGGAAGGAGTCAAAGGCTGAGATTCACGCCCGACTTATTTGAGCACTAATTCACTGATATACTGATAGCTGCCGGAGAAGGACGAAATTTGGAAAAGTGGACACTGGCACTGGGCCACTCGAGCAATCGAGCTCGAGTACGAGCTGTTCGGTTCGAGTGCAAGCTGCAAGGCCGCAAAGTATTTGAGAACCGCAAGCAAACAAGGAAAGCGATTATGAGAAGATGCATTGGCCAGGATCCGGTGAAGAGCCGAGACAGCACTTAGCAGAGCACAGAACCAGCTAGCGTACGTTTCAAACTGGGTTTTATTGACCGTACTTTGTTGTTGTAGCCCCTTTAGCTCAGTGGTTAGAGCACTGGTCTCGTAAACCAGGGGTCGTGGGTTCGAATCCCATGAGGGGCTCGTGCTCCACTTTTTGCACTTCTTTTTTCCATACTGCGAACTCGCTCCGGACATGCAGGCGTGTCTGCGGGATAGAAATTTGGCATAAATGTTAATTTTTATACTTAAACACTGCAATTTAGCCAATTTGCACAACTTCAGCTTAAATCCTTGAATAAATAACCTCCACCTTTTATTCGGCATTAATCGGCTTATCAGTCGTAGTAATACAAATCGTCGTAGTCATACTCTTCTTCATTTTCTTCATTGTCTTCATTTTGTTGTGAAAAGTGTCGGTATTCGCCGCCGTCGTAGTCATCGTCCCTGTCGGCTTTAGAATCGTTGTTGAGACTGAAATAATCATATTTGGCACCTTCCTTGGCTTTATCATTGGTTTTCTCTTTTCGAAAAGGCGGGACAGGTCCCGCACACGCCCGATTCCAGTAGAAGGGCGCCTTCGCCCCGACCAGCCATGGGCAGAGAAGCGCCGAGCTGAACCAGCCGTATGGAGCCACGGCAGGGAACTTTGGCGGGAGAATTAAACCATGCGCAGCAGGGAACAACTGCTGTGGGCAGACCAACAGTCGTACACCCATTAACGACAAAATCCTTGGATAAAATACTAGAAATTGACAAGGCACTGATAAACTCACCATTAAGAATATGAAAACAAACGCCGTCGCAGCCGTGCCTGCTGCACACGAGAAGAATTGAAGCCGTGTCCGTCTTGATTTCGCCAGTTTCATCTTCTGGACACTAGAGACTGAGCTCGTATCCTGACTGGGATGTTGTAGTGGACTATCCCAGACTTTTTAGATAGCTCGTGTGCCTTTCGTAATTAGTATTTAGGGGAGTTACTATTTTTAAGCCAAGGGAAAGTGAAACTTTATGTCAAATTGCGTAAACTACTGCAAGGCAAGGTAGGAGACAACAAAGATGATTCAACTGGAGAGATTTCGCTTGCATTGGATAGATGAACAGGTCATTTGAAAGTTGAGAGGCGCTCGTAGAAAGTGAGCTTTAAGAGTTCCTCTTTAAGGTAACTGGCAGGCTATGCAAACCACGTACCAGCCTTAATTTTATTTCTATTAGCATACCCGTAGTTAACCTAATTTTCTTTACAGATCCGAATCCAGGTTCAACATCAACGGGTTCTTATCCGATCGAGAAATGTCAGCTGGCTCAGGCGGATCCGGAGGGAGTTCGGGAGCTCCGAAGAAATTCGTGTTTAAAGTTCCAAAGGTCCCTCCTACCCTGTCCGGGCCCGGAAACCAGCCTCATGCACCACAGCAGAAGCCCGCATTCGTCCCTCCGCCTTCTTCGTCTGTACCTCCTCCTGCTCCTACCTTCAAGTTACCGGCTCCAGCTGTGACTCTGACACGGCCGCCCAAACAGCAACCGAAATGGAAATCTGTTACCCAAAACCCACCGTCGCAGCCACATCGTTCTCGTTCTGCTGCCGGCCCCAACCTCAAACAGCAGACACTCCAGTTCAAGCCACAAGCGCCTCGATGTGGAGTCACCGCCGAGGACGTAGACATGGACGTGGATGATGATGACTGTCAAATAATTGGCGTATCTTCGAAAACGGGAAGCTACCAGCAGCAGCAGCTGCTGCTGCCGCAGTACCAAAACGTCAATGTCAAGCCAAGCATCAACAAAGTACAGGTGGCCGCGGCGCCCTGGCTTCAGTCCACGTCAGAAGCAGCGACGCATCGAATTATTTATCAGGGGCTCGCAGCCCCCAAACCTAAGCTGTCAACAATTGCAGCTGTTCCAACTCCGGTGTCGAAAGGCGGACCCAGGCTTAACTCTGAGGCCGGATCCAGCTCCAGAATCGAGGCGCCTGACCTTATCGGTGATTTTCCAATCGATGAAGGTAAGGCGACTATGCGACTAACTTTAAGTAACTTAAATAATTTAGCTGAACTTTGTTCCGAAACTGAATTCAATCGTTATTGCAGACGACGATGATTTTGAGAGCATTCTAATGCCAGAATGGATCGAAACCAAAACCAAGAATGGCTCCAACACCAGCACTGGAATTGGGGCCAACGCCAATAAGGAGCCTGAGCTCAACCCCGAAGATCAGAACGACAGTGAAGACGAAGCCGACGCTGAGGAAGGCGCCTTCTACCGCCTATCAAAGTTCGATCCATTCCTTCGCCTTGGCCTTCTTCCGCTTGAGGAGTTGGTTTCCTTCAGGTTCCATGTCGCATCCATATCCGACCGCCATCCGCCTGAAAACCTCGTGGACTTGGCGCAATACTGCCTCACTTACATTGAGGGACTGGTTTCATCGGAGCTGTCGAAACCTGCCAACATCAAGGACGCTCTGACCGCCCTCGAGGTTTTCCTGAAACGTATCCTGATTTTGTTCTGCCACTCCAAGGCAGAGCTGAGCGAAGCAACGTACGAAGAAGTGCGAAGGCTCTTGGACCGAGTGTGGACTGACCACGTTAGGGGTGACGTCGATTTCGATTTCAACTTCAGCACGGGCGATGGCGATGAGCGTAGATCGGTACCGGGCCGGAAGGGGCCGATGAGGCCCCGAGTTGGAATTCTGAACCTTCTCCTCGCAAATTCGCCTTCGTACCTTGAAGACATGCTGGCGGCTTTGATCAAGACGACTCTGTTCCCATCAGGCGCCGAGACTGAAGTGGGCGCGGGCACCGAAAACGACAACGGGTCTTCTCCTCCTGCCGAGTTCTCCGCCCTTCTTCGGCTGTGCAAGTCCAACGCGGGCAATTTTAAACTTGTCTTCAACACACTGTACGAAGTTTGGCGGCAAGTTCGTGCGAGTGCCACCAAAGGCGCGGGCGCGCGAGGCCACGAGCAAATTCTGCACTTCACGACCCAGCTGCTGGATACATACACCATCTGGATTCGAGGCCGAAGCCATAACCAAGCCCAAATTCGCTCGGGCAGCGGGAAAGGGAAGTCGAATTTGAATCCTTGGCGCGCCTATCCAACAAGATTCCACCCGATCCTCGAATTTCTTAGTGCAGTCGAAGAATTCGCCACTGCTGGCGACCCCGTCGTGCGAGTAAGCATGTCGAGTGTCCTGGCCCACAACGCACCCGTGCAGGGCGAATTGTTGCGGCTGATTAACGCGCTTTTAGAAGAAGACCGCGCTGAAAAAACGTGCGAAGACGAGAGTCCAACACTTTTCTTCATCTACACAAACTCAGTGCTGCTTCATTTCATCGGCGAGTCGAACAGCGAGGGTTTGGTGACTAGCAGAGATTATCCTTATCTTTGGAAGGCTGTGTATGCAAATCCTGTGCTTAATACCTTGATTTAATAAGATTGATACTAATACTAATTTTTTATCAAATTCATACAAGAACTCGAACTCTATGCGTTTTTCCCGAAGTTTCTTTGTTTTGTGCCTACTGAAGCTGAAACACGAAATTTTACGCGGAGCGCAACGAATTTGAGTTTGAAGTTTGGTGATTTGAGCGAATTTGACCTCAAGAAGCTGCGGAAGATAATGACAGGCTTAGCTTGGCCCTGGCTTCTTTATTTGACCCTTAAAGCGTAAGCAGCACAATCAACAATTATTAAATTGTGTCAATGCAAAGGCCAGCGACCAGCTAGCAGCTAAACTGTACGTGGAGTTCTGGATCTTTGGAGTCCTGACCGCAGCCGCAGCTGATAATGATAAGTAAAAGAGACCTTGTCAGCTGATTACGGACGCGGCGAAAAGAATACGAGTCACGGGTAGAAAATGGACGGCGAGGATCCTGCAGCCGCTGCCAACGTCAACGCCAATGATGCTCATCCCAATTTTCTAAATGCCAATGTCAACCATGGCACTGGCAGCGACGGTCCAGTGATGAACGGACCACTCGTCGACCAAAGCGGAGTTCGATCGAAAGAAAGCACTCGCCAGTCTTTTCTCCGCTTTATTAACCAGACAGAACGGCACGTCGACGTTGTCTGGATCAACTACGAAGGAGCTCGGGTTAAGTACAAGGTGAGTAAGAGGAAAAGGTTAAGCAAATTACCTTCGCTTAACGTAAATGACTGGTAACAATTATTTATGTCGACTTGCAGACTTTAAAACCTTCTGCACACTGGGACGTGACCTCGTACGTGAGCCATCGATGGATTTTCCTCGACTCCGAAACACATTCCCAGCTGGTGACGAAGAGCCAATCTGAAATATTCGAGCCCCCACCTCCTAAACTCGTTCGACTGCGCACTGGAAAGGTTCGACCGACAAGGGCGTACGTCACAATCAGACTGCCAGTCTATTCGCTTGCTGAATGTGCCCTCCAGGCGGTGCAGCGGAGTCTCCGGGCGCCTGGCGACGCATACGTGCTCGGCGTACCCGTCACGGTGCAGCAGGAGCTGTTTCAAAGGTGCAACATGAAATGGGGGCCGGGGGGAGTCGAGACGGGATCGTCGTGATCCTGAGTCTTGATCGTGACTGGCACGCCAAATTAAGCCGCCGTGCCATCCCATAATTCGTCGAAATACGCGCTGTAAATACATTTTATACACACTTTGACATTTCTGCCTTATTTTATTTATAATTATTCGAAGTTAATGAAATTACAGCTATTCAGCTCGCATTAAGCTAGATTCATTTTTTAAGCATACATTCTCTAACCGAATTCTCAACTTTAATCACCGCAACCAAATCAGAAGAATTATTTTCAAGTTCTTCAAGGTGCAGGCGGCCTAATCAAGTGCTGGACTCAGGTATCTCGTCGCGGTCAGGCGCTGATTACGCATGTGTTCGAATTCGAGACTACTGACGGCTGAATTACCGAGCTTCATCGTCTGTTGGTTTCTCGTCTCGTATTGTGGAATTTTCAAAGGCTGCCAATGGTAAAGTTTTCCAAACTAACTATCGACTATCGTCTTTGCCTGGCCTGGTTATCGTCTGACCACTGATGCTGATTGCTCAATTTTCAATTGTCCAATGTGGATTACTGATTACCACTTTTCTTGACATCAACTTGATAGCCAGCAAAGGTAATGGTCAAGTTCAGCTGGCAAATCTGCCGTCACCACAAAAAGACGATTGAGTGAATTCGCGTATTCGCTCCGTTGCTTTTGCTGGCTGGGCTGGGTAGGCCAAGGTTATCTCCTCGTCGTGGTCAAGATTATGCGTCCCGAATTGGTCGACGCGTAATCTTTTTTCTTTTCCAGTCTTTGTCTTCACTGTAATCATAATCGTCTTTGCTTATTTCGCCTGACTGAGACTTACTTAGAAGCAAGAACTAAGAACCGAGGCTTTATAAGGCGTGGACGTCCTCGGCCTCCTGATTTAGAGCAAGTCCTCAGCTTGCAGCCGACGGAGGCGAAATCGACGATACTTCGACGCTCCATTGCGTTAACATTGTAACTTATTGGTAGGAATAGTATCGTGCTGTAATTAATTGTGCTGTAAGTGATAAATACTCAGCGATGGGTCGTCGCAGCTCCACAACGACGTGGTGGCTGTCTGCACTTCTGCTCATTGCTCCCACCGCCGCGCAGTTCCAAATGGGAGGTCTCGGCGGGTTCGGAGGTGGAGCTGCGGGCGGATTTGGAGGAGGTGCCAGTTTTGGTGGTGGAGGAAGCTTCAAAGGCGGAGCGAGTTTCGGGGGAGGAGCGAGTTTCGGTGGTGGTGGCTCCATCGGGGGTTTTGGTGGACTGAGCGGAGGGCTGTCTGGTGGATTTGGCGGTGGTGTCTCGGGTGGGTTCAGTGGAGGCGTGTCTGGCGGCGCCAGCTTCCACGGTGGAGCGAGCGGTGGTGGCTTCATTACCGGAGGAGGCGGTGGACTCATCACTGGAGGAGGCGGTGGGCTCATCACTGGAGGAGGCGGTGGAAAGATCATCACGACTGGCGGTGGGACCATTTCTGGAGGAGGCGGGGCCATCGGCACAATCACGGGCGTTGGCGGCGGCGGAATTATTGTGAATGGAGGTGGTACGGGCTCAATTGGTACGATCACCGGAGGCGGCGGTGGCGCAGTAATCTCTGGTGGCGGCGGTTGGACGGTGCACAAACTGGAGGGCGGCGAAGGCATCGTCGAGATCCCAGCCGGGACTTCGCTTGACGCCCGAGTCGAGTTCAAGCAAGGTAAATTCGAAGCGAAACCATTCGCCATCGCGGCGGGAGAAACAATTCCAGGCTCAAAGATCGTGCTGACGAATGGCGGGCATATCAAGGTAAGCGTAAGACCAAGGATTGATTGTCTCAATTTGCCCCAGGGAGTTGGCAATTAAGTGGTATGCACTCAGCTTAATCATTAATCGTTATCCTTGCGTTTTCCTTGCAGCCCGGCGCATTCGAAATCGAGCCGGACACTCGTGTGCCCGCGAAGCTTCATTTTACCGGAATTCTTCAACCGAAACCCATCGCGCTCGTGGCTGACCAGCAATCGGCGGCTCAGATCAACCTGGAAGGAGCGATGCTCACTGAGGCTCAGCTCGGGCTCGGAGCCGCGCAGGAGCTAGGCGGTGTCATAAAGTTGGATGGCGGCGCGACGATCGTCCCGGACAACATCGGACTGGAGCAGGTCGAGCAGGCGGGCGCCATCATCGAACTCGGCGGGGGTGGACTCGTGCAGCCTGAAGCCATCGAAATCGGCGGGGGCGCCGCATCCCCCGGCGAGGTCACCATCGACGGAGGGTCCGTTCAGCCTGGCGAGCTGGCACTCGTCGCCGACAGCGCGACTGCCGGCACGATCAACTTTGGGGAAGCGACCGTCTTCAAACCCAACGCCATCGATCTGAAGGGAAGTGCCGACGGAAGTCTCAAACTCGCCTCTGGCGTCGTGACTCCGAGCGGGGCGCTCGCACTGGCCAAGTCGCAATCTCATCCTGCGACGCTCTCCATTGGCGGCGGCAGCGTCTCCGGTCTCGGCGCCATCGAACTCCAGGCTGGAGCGGCGACCGACGCCGAGGTGAAGCTCGACGAGGCGAGCATCACGGGCGTCGACGGATTCAAGCTCAAGTCAGGGCTTGAAACAGAGGCCGAACTCGACCTCACCGGCGCAGTGCTGACAAGCGGAGACCTCGAGCTGGGCGCAGGAGTCGAGTCGGAGGGCGTGCTCGAGGTCGGGCAGGGCGCGACTGTACAGCCGGGCGAGGTCGCTATTGCTGGCGAGACAGACGGAGAGCTCATCGTGGGGCAAGGAGCCCTCGTGGAGCCCGCCTCCTTCATCGTGCCCGCCGGGACGCAGAACGCTGCGAAACTTACCTTTGCCGGAGTGCACTCACTGGCGCCTGCTGCATTCGAAGTCTCGGCCGCTGCTCCAATCGCCTCTCGCCTGAACATCAAGTCCGGCTCCGTCGAGCCGGCCGCCTTCGGTCTGCCCTCGGGACAGTCAAAGGCTACGCTGACGCTGCACGGCGACGTCTTGACTGAACCTATCCCGCTCGCAGGGGACCAGAACGTCGGGAGCCCAGTCACGATCAACGGAGGAAGCATCGACTTTGCGGGGATCCCTCTGAAGGACGTCGAGACGGCGGCGCAGGTCGCCGTGGGTGAGGGCGCAAGCGTGAGCGGAGGCGAGCTGGAGATCGGGCAGGGCACTGTCGTCGACGGCGCTGAGGTGACGGTAGAGGGCGGAACTGTCGAGGGAGGAGTCATCGGAATCGCAGAGGGCACGACGACGCCCGCAAAGGTCAAGATCACATCGGCCCACGTAACCCCGAGCAAGTGGTCACTTGCGGCTGGGCAACTCGCCGACGCGACCGTCGATCTGATAGACTCGACCCTGAACATCGGAACCATCAAGGTGGGGCACGAGGAGATCCCGAGCACGGCGCTCATCGAGGGCACTGTCACGCCCACCGACCCTATTCCCATCGCCAAGGGACAGACCGACGCGGTCGTGGGCATCGGCGGCTCGGCGGTCACCGTGGGCGGTCTCGAGCTTGCGAAGGGCACACACACCAATTCTGGGCTCGACCTGAGCGGAGTGGACATCGAATTCGGGAAACTCACGCTGCCAGAGGGCAGCAGGCTCGAGGGAACTGTCGACCTCAGCGGAAAGACACTGGAGATTGGAGGATTCAAGCTCGCAGAGGACGCCAGGGTGGCCGGAGAGCTCGTCGTGGGAGACGGTAAGACTTTTACAAATTTCAGTATTTTGAATGGCGTTTGAAGTTCTTGGCGCAATTGTCAAATGTTTTCTTTCTACAGAAGCGACCGTGCTCCCGAAACAATTGCACGTCGCATCGACCGCACCAACGAAGGCTGTGCTGGACCTTAGCGAAGCCACTCTGACCCCGTCTTCGATCAAACTGGCTCCTGACACCGAGACAGAGGGCGCGCAGCTGAGCTTGGTGCAAGGCAGCGTAACGGCCGAACCACTCGAGATCGACAACAGTGCGGCTCTGTCTGGCGACGTGCTCGTGAACGGAGGCCAAGTGGAGCTCGACTCGATCAAGATCGCAAAGGACACGAAGCTGGACGGCGCTCGCCTCATCCTCGACGGCGGCAAAGTGGTGGCCTCCAAGTTTGGGCTGCCGAAGTCCACAATGAAGTCTGTGCTCCAGATCCCGAGCGCCACGGTGAACCCGGCCGAGTACGCGCTGGCTGCTGGCACGGTCCTCGACTCGGTGCTGAATGTCAACTCCGGCTCCGTTGGACCGGCCAAGCTGAAGGTAGTTGGCGATGGTGTGGGCGGATCCCTTTCCGTCGACGGAGGCGAAGTCCGCGTTGGGAAACTGGCGCTTGCGGAGACTGACGTTGGAGCAGGGCTCGTGCTTGACGGAACGGTGGCTTCTGGACCCATCTCGATCGCTGAGGGCACGAGCACCGGCGCTGGGCTGGATGTTGGTGGTGTTGTCGTACAGCCTGGGTAAGTTTTAACATTTAATTGGCTAATCAATACATTTTAATCACTGAATTAATGAACTCTTCGTCCGTCCCAGACCAATTGCGCTGGTGGAAGGCCAGAAACTCGACTCGAAACTGAACCTTGCCGCCAAACTGCAACCTGCCGCAGTGGGACTCGCCTCGGGCACCTCGATCGCTTCGAAGTTCAAGTACGGCGCCGGTGCGAAGGTCAACGCTGGACAGCTGACGCTCGCCAACCAGAAAACAGCTGCCAAGTTGCTCGTGAACGGAGGAACGATTCTTGTTCCCAAGCTGGAAGTTGAAAGCGGGGCACAGAGCGCAGGAAGACTCGTCGTTGGGGCTGGCGAAGTGGTGCCAAGCGGAGGACTCGCACTTGCCGCAGGAGGAAATGCTGGCGTCGCCGGTACACTCAACGTTGAAGGTGGAGCCGTGCAGCTCGGAGAAGGACTTGGTCTGGGAGCGCAGAGTGTCGGAGCCAAGGTGGGCATTGAGGGCACGGTGGACGTGGGCGCTGTGGGCGTGGGCGCTGGCGAGAGCGTCGATGGACAGCTGGTGCTCGGACAAGGCGCGATTGTGAGGTGGGTGAATCCAATGAATTTTTGGCCCCCAAATATAAAAAAACCGTTGAAACTGGGATGAGTAATTTGTAATTTGATCTCTTTTCAAGACCGGGCGCCCTGGCCATCGCTCCTGGCAAGGCAAGCGGCTCTGTCACGCTGGCAGGCGCTCGCATCAAACCCGAACCAATTGCGTTGGCGGCCGGAGAGAAGACGGCTGCCAAACTGCAGATGAACGGAGGAGCATTCGTGAACCCTGGCGCATGGGAGTTGAAGGCCGGAACAGAGGTGGCTGGCAAGCTGCGCGTAGAGGGAGCCGCCATGCTGCTCGACAAACTGGCACTGGCCGCTGGCACACAGGCGACCGGACAACTGAGACTGCAAGGAGGCACCGTCGTGCCACAGGCAATCCTGCTCGAACAGTCGGGCGAGGGAGATCTCAAGCTGCAGAGCGGACAGATCATCCCTGGCGACATTGTCATCCCTGGCGACCTGGAGGCTAACGGAGACCTGATCCTCAACGGCGGCCAAATCATCCCAGGGTGAGTCACCAGTTTGGCGTTGGCGCGAATTTGAAGTGGCAAAATTCAAATTGGGCTCTGCCTTGTTCGTTTTCGTTCAATTTAGTGACTGGCTCATCCCACTCGGTGCGACGACCACCGGGCTGCTTGTATTCACCGACGGCGGCAAGATTTACGTGACGGGGCTCGAAATTGAAAGCCACGGCGGCGGGACAGGCAGCATCATTATTCCTAAGCCAGGCCCCAGCAACTGGATTGACTGGATCTCGTGGATTACCCCCGAGAAGCTGGCATGGTTGCAGGGCGGTCACTGGGATCTCGACCTGCTCGTGTGGGTGACGAAGGACGGGAAGCAGATCAAGCCCGGCTCCGAAGACTGGCTGTTCCTGTTCGGTGGGCTTTCGTCCGGCGACCTCCTCCATTACCTCAACGGACACTACAGCTGGGACGACGTCTTCGGGTGGATGCATCCTGGACTCTGGCAGGGCGGAGTCCTCAACTTTGGCACCCTCTTCAATTGGCTCACCATCGACCGCCTGAATCTGCTCAAGGGCGGTCGCTTCGATGGCGGACGATGGATAACGGCGACTGGAGAAATCATTCTCCCCGGAACTCCGCAGTGGGCCGTCTACTTTGGTGATTTGTCTCTTGAAGGACTCAAACTGCTCTTCCCATCCGGAAGCGGACAATGGGACCTTTACTTTGGGTGGATCAACCCGGAATTCTTGACTAGGTGAGGCTTCTAAAATGACTGGCCAGACACCGTCTTTGTCTTTAATTTAACCATTTAATGCTCGTTTTCGTTCTCCGCAGATGGAACTTTGGCGGGAGCACCTCGCACGGTTTCCAGGTCCCATCGTACCTGATTCCCTTCCTGAAGCAAGGCATGTTCAAGTTCCTCACTCCCGACCGTCTCGCTCTGCTCGTGGGCGGCCGATTCGATGGTTCCTTCTACTTCAGCGCAAACGGGAAGAAGATTGCGCCTGGAACCCCCGACTGGACTCTGTACTTTGGGGAACTCACTCTTGACCAGCTGAAGTTGCTCTTCCCGAGCGGCTCCGGAGAATGGAACGTCGTCTTTGGCTGGCTGAGACCGGAGTACCTCGGCCTCCTCCAGCAACTGTACGGATTTGGCCAGTTCGTTATCAAACCAACGCAAGGTAAGTCTGCGCTCGGCATTTGGCATGTGCGTGTCCGAATTTCGATTTAATGACCGCTCGCTCCTTTCCTTGTTGCGTCGCTGTTCCAGGCCACATGCAGTTTGGCACGATTCCGATGAACATGCTCGATTTCGCGAAGAAGGGCCTGTTTGGCTTCCTGACCGAAGAACGCCTGGGGCTGCTGAAGGGCGGTCACTGGGACGCGTCGGTGAAGAAATTCGTGGCTCAGGATGGGACCATCATCGGACCTGGCACGCCACTCTGGACCAGGTATTTAGGCGAGACGACCGCCGACCAGATGACACTCTTCTTCGGAGGCAAGAACGGGAAATTCGACGTCGTGTTCAAGTGGGCGTACTTCCCCGGAGCACTCGCGATGCTAAAAGGCCTGAGCTTCGGCGGTGGGGGCACCTTCTTTGGACCACAGATTAAGATGGGCGAGATTAAGATTCCGGGAATCCCCACAATCCCCGACTTTAGTAAGATGGGTCAAATTGGGAGCATCACAATGCATCGCACGGGACCGATTAGAGTCGGTAGACGATAAGTGATAAGCCATATGTTAAGAAGTTGAATGCTGAAAGTTGAATTTTGGTTGAGACGACAGATGACGGAATAAATTCAATACATAATAAAATCTGGTTTTAGTTCCTTAGAGAGCCGATTAGATGATTTTTATTTTGCATTTTACTGATCTAATCCTGCTTCTTAAATTCAATTTAGTTACTTACAATTACAATGCTAACGCTTTGTACTTCGTTAATCAAAGTTGGAGCATCGTACAATTGTGCTGACTGTCGCCCAGTGCTCGGACTTAGCCCATTCGTCCGCCGCCTTTTCGTTCCGCTCACGAATCGCCTCGAGGAGTGGTCCGATGTAATTGCTCAGCGGGACAATGTCGAGAGTGATGATGTACAGGAGAAAGTGGAAGTCTGAGGCGATCGTGAGGAAGGGCGTGTCGGGTGGGAATTGATTCAAGTACGCTGCCAGTGCACCAAAGTCCTGAAAAAAACCAAAGTCGAAATCACAAATCAGTCGTCAGGCGGTTAGTGAAATCATTTTTAAAGCTTTAGGCTTAAGCATGCGGATAAAAATGCGAAAATCCTCCCGGGTTTTTACCTGAATGTGGCCGTCGAGGAGTCGATTCTCCACTGGAAATGGCTTGACGTCAGGGCGCGCTGTGAATGTAAACTGAGGAGTCTTCGGACTTGTTACGGGCACCTCGACCAGCAAGTACTCGACGGGAAGTGGGCGACCAACTTTCTGCTCCTCGTATCCGTACTCATTCTTCTCCTGAGAAGAGAAGGAAAGCCCAAAAGTTCTTAGTATTGCTTTGGCTTTTGAATTTGAAGGTCGTGGTCGTGACTACCTTGTAAAAGACATCTGGCACGTACTGCTCCGCCGAACTCTCCTTTATGTACCCCAACTCCGGTGCGTCCTTCGTCGGAAGAAAACAATTCTCACGTACGAGCGCCATGCACTGATTAGAGACCTGATAACCGACCAAATGAATCTGCTTCTTCTCGTCACCTGAACAAATAAAATTTTCGAACGCATTCGTGAATGAGAAGAATTCAATTTCAAAATTTTGCAAGTTTCATTCATTAATGGGAAATTTCTTGTTTTTACCTGTGACGAGGACAGTCGCAAATTTTGAGCCAAAGATACCGTTTGAGTTCATCTTGCAGGCGTTTGGATGCAAATTCTGCCAGTGCGCCATTGTCGCGCACTCCTGGGCCGAGACAAAGTGAGTGTCGATGCCTCGTAAATGCTTCACGGTCCCTTGCGCCATGTCTTCAGGGATCAGATCGGTGAAAATCCAGCCGACACATTTCAGGCCGAGTTCCTTCGCAATATCGTTCGCCAGCTCCTGCTTCTCGTCAACCGGCGCCAGCGAGAGGAAGTCCCGTGCGCTTTCTTGCGGTGGTTCGTAGATCGCCTTCACGACGGCGCGGATGCCGAGTGGGACGTCCGGCTGCTCTTCGTAGTGCCCGTACAGGAGGCCGACTCGCTGAAAGCCCGTCACGCGCCAGTAACTCAGGAACCGGTCTACGACCGCCGGATTCTCAAACATGACACTGTCCACGTGACGATACACTTGGCGATTGAGTGTGATGGCCGACGGCTGACACCTCGAGCAGATGCTTTTGGGCCATGGCGGGTGAGAAGTGCAGCCTTGCTTGATTCGAATGTCGAGATCTTCGAGCGCTGCGAATTTTCCTTTGTCCACGCCATTTGTCAGCTTCTTCAAGTACGAATGGAACGACAAGTGTTTAATTTCGTGTTCTTTCAGATACGCTTCGTCGTACGGTTCGAGTGGCAAGCAGTGGACGCAGCTCATCGTGTCGGTGTGTCTGCAAAGGCGGCTGTCCCTCGGCCGCCGAATCAGCCCGTCCTGCCCAGCTAATTTTCGATCTACTTCCTCTTCCTGTGCAGAGACTAGTTGCCGATTCGAAGAGGAGCTTGTGGACCGTAACGACGCACTTGACGATGAGGGACGAAGTGAACTACCGCCACTCCCGCCGCCGGTGGTGTCCATTGGAGTTCCCATTTCTTCTGCTTTGGTCGTTGTGAGGTACGCGCCGGGTAAAGGCGTCAGGAAGACGGTGTCACCATGTTTTAGACCAAACTGCCGAATTTGTTTTGAAGACGCTGCGATCGCGTCTGCGTTACGACGATCTTTCGCTATTGTGAAGTTGAATGACGTGTAATCAAACGCTTCTTTGACCTGCGTGAGTGATTTGTGGGTCAAGTTACATCATAAACGCATTGATAAGCTGATAAGCATTATTTGCCACGCCACTGCTACATTAGATTATCATTTACCAGTTCATAAAGCTTTTTACTCTCGTCTTGCATTGAAATCTGTATTCGTTTGGCTCCTTCAGGGCCCTGGACGCGTAGAGTGATGGTCTGCAAATACAAGACAGGTTTTTGCCATTCAGTAATTAAGAAATATCACACGTACACTTCACACAAGCAAGAAGATTACACTCACCTTTGAGTCTGCCATCTTGCCAACTAGTTTACTGGATTTATCGTTCAAGCCAAGCACTGGAAATCAGTCTTAAGTCACCAATTCCTTGTAGATAACTAGAAGGACGTTTGCTTCGGTTAACTTTAAGGTTAACCAATAAGTCACAAAGAAATCAAACTGTTTATTTAATTCGTCTTTGGCCTTATCAACTCAATGACTCTGCAAAGCACGACTACACTATTCGGAATGATTTCGAGGAGCCAAAGCCCAAGCTCGACTAACTTCTAATATCCTAATTAGTAATATAATTCTTGGACTGATAATTACCACTCACCAATTGCCAAGTACGAAATGCCAAATGTGATTTTGGATTCGCGAACTCTAATGATCAATTTGATGACTTGACAATTTCAATGAAAGCCAATGCAACGTATGAGTTCAAGTCCTTTGTCCGAATTCGTATTTCGTCTACGAATCGAGTACGAGTTCTCATGTGATTTCATCGCATGGATCGCATCTCACAGAAACTCAGGTCAATGCAACCAAATGCGAAATACATGCGAATGTGAATCCAAAATCCGCTGCATGTGTGCGCGTGTGTGTGGGTGAACGAGATCGAGTTGGGATTCTCGGGACGGGATTCGAAATTTGCAAATTTGCAATAGAAACACAGCAGCGCAGCGCACTTCTTCATAATATTTTGCAGCTGTTGATATTTGCGATTTGCGAACGGCGAACCCAGCCGAAGACACGGGCAGCCAGCGAGGTGAGTCTAAGCTCAACGAAACAAAGTACAAAGATAACGAGTAACGATCCTAATTGACTCATCTTGCTTGTTATTTGGCATTTAGGTCGTAATTAGTCATCCACGTCATTCCTCACTTGCATAGCTTCAAGGAAGACAAGTCGAGTCGAGTCAAAAGCAGTTCATCATCATCGTGTGTTTGAATAATTAAATCTGTCAATCAGCTAATCAGGTCTTCTGGTATTTTTGGAGTCAAGTCAATGGAGCTCTCCATTTATTTCGGTAAGTCGAAATACTGCGGATTGAACTCTAGAACTCTGAAACACATTTTCTGATTTGTGAAATTATTGTGATCATTCCAACAGATGAACTCTTTGCGAGATCCTCCGGCAAATTCTCCGCAAATGATCTCCGAACCTTTCTCCGTGAAATGCGACGGACTCCGTCTGGTCCACTGATCATATCCAAATTACTGGCGAATAAGATTCAATCCAAAACTGATGCGGTTGCGCTTCAGGGATTTGAGGTAAGAAATTCCCCAAGAAATTAAAAATTGATTTTTAATTGCATTTGAGTTGATTTAAATTTTATTTGTTTGATTCTTTCTTTAGTTTCTGGAGGCTGTACTCGAGACGGAGGTTGAAGGATCCATCGAGTTCCGCACCGAAGTTGGGCGATATCGGTTCCTGAATGAAATAATTCGTATCCTCTCACCCAAATATTTGGGCATGACGACCTCCGAGAAGGTGAAGGATCGTGCAATCAAATTCTTGAAGGACGCCGCCGGAGTGAAGCGTAGAAAATGGTTCCCGAGCGAATACTCCAAGATCGAGACTGTGTTCAAGTCGCTCGTCGACGGCGGAGTCATTATTCAGAAAGAAGACGATGCAAATGACCCGGATGCAGAATTCCGAAAGAATATATTCGAACGCGGTGAAAATGCGGCTCTGCTCAGGAAGCTCCTTCAGTCCAAAGATCCCAACGACTTACAGGCAGCCAATCGTCTTATCAAGAACCTCGTCGACGAAGAGGGAAAGCGCAACGAGCGGAGGTCCGAACTACATTCCCTCATCGACCGAATCGAGACTTCGACTAGTCTGCTCGCTGAGATGCTCGACCAGACGCATATTTCAGACTTTGAGATCATCGACGAGCTCGTGAGTACCTGCAATTCGCTGCGGAGCAAAATGGGGGAAGTGCGAACGGAGACGAACGAAGAGACGACGAGTTTGGTGCAGGCGAGCGAAAATATCGAGGCTGTGATTGAGCTGTACGAGAAGAGGAAGCGGACTGCGAAGGACGAACTTATCAGCGCCGATACACCGCCGCCGCAAAGTGCCCACCGATCGCTTCCATTTTCTTCTCCTACAGTTGCAGCTGCAGGCGGAAGTGAAAATACAATAAACTCTGAGTCAAGCCAAAGCCAAAGCCAGTCTTTAGTGGACGAGCTGCTGATGGGAATCGACCAGAGTTTGGTGCTCTCGCATTCGCCGTCAAGTCGAGTTGCCGCTGCCACTCGGGACGATAACAATCTACTAAACTTGGATATTGAGCTTGATTCTTCAACCAGTTCAGGACCGCAGTTGGCGCGTGGCAAAAGCGTGGACGATGCAAGCAAAAAACCGTTCTTCGACGAGCTGAATAAAATGAGCCGGGAGTTGATGGACCAGAGTCTCGGCGCTGGTGGGCGAGCTGCAGCGGCGGCAACAGCAGCATCCGCGAAGGCGGTGATCGGAAATCAGGCGCTACCACTCTCATTGAAACAACTTCAGCATCAGCAGCAGAACAGCGGAGCCAACACCAGTTCCAGTTCCGGCCTGAACACAAACACCGGCACAATTTCACATTCATATCAGCAAAATCTGCAGTCATTCACATCCAACGCGAGCGCTCCCTTCCTCGACCTCGACTTCCTTGAAAAACCTGAAAATTCGAGTTTTAGTTCTACCGCCCAACAAAACATGAATTCGAATTTCACATCTGCAAGCGTGAGCGTGAATGGCGGAAGCGGCACTGGCAGTACAAATTCGAATGCGGAGAAAAAGACTCGGCTGAGCTCCTCGGCTGACGATGATAATTTGCTTGGCCTGGATTTGGAATCAGACACGACGGTGACCTCGTACTCCAATAATGTAACTCTCCCACTGGCTTCGCCGGGCCCGACGCCAACGCCAGCACCGACTCAGTCTTCGCCTTCGACGAAGTTTCCGACTTCGGCCTCCACTCCAAACCACGTGTCAGGCTCAGGCTCAGCGCTCCAGCTCAGCTCGATCATCCGAGACTCCCCGCAGTTTAACGTGGAGGAGATTGAGCTCGTCGACAACCTGAGTCCGGTGCACACCGAGTTTGAAGAGCACATCAGCCTCACAATTACCTTTGGCCAGTACCCCGAAAAGTTACCGAACCAAGTCAAAGCTGCTGTGATCACAATCACGAACAAGAGCAGCAGTCATGCCCTCTTTAATTACGTGTTTCAAGTGTTGCCGCCGAAAGGTGTTCAGGTAAGCCGTAAGCCATCGCAGTCTAGTCGAGAGTCGAGTGAGCTGGCGGCTGGCGAAATATTGGGGCGAATTCTAATTTTCTGGTTTCTGCAGGTGAAATTGCTGCCGCCCTCCTGCATGGAGCTCCCACAGTGGAAAAAGACGTTCCTACCGCCGCCAATCCTGACCCAACTCGCCTTCTTTGTCGTCCCGCCACCAAAATCGCTTTCGTCAGCCGAGCCCCAGCAGCAGGGCCTCTCACTCAAGTATATTTTGTCCTACTGTCTCGGGGACGAAACCATTGTACACAATGAGTCGTTTCTCCTCCCTTCGTACTGACTGACTCCTGAGAACTGAAGCTTTGAAATTGGAAGTCCCCGAATACTTTAATTTTAATTACACAATGCACAAGTTTAGTCAAATTCTCGACTGGTTTCAAAGACTTTGCACTTCGCAATGCAATTCATGTTCCTAAGTTGCTGCACCACCTTTTATGTTTTATGTCAATTGTGCCGTGTTTTGAAAATCATGAGCTTAATTTTAGTCATTTTTATGTTCTACGCTTTATCTATCAATCCAATCCATGTTTTACAAACTCAGCCAGGACGATCGCATGCAAGATCACTGACAAATATCACGAATACGAATAATTGGAATAATATTAATACGATCACAATAAATTACTCAGATTCATGAAATTAGTGCGCATTATGTATTGATCAAACTTATTCCTAACCTGGCTTTCCGGGCCCGGACTCCACCTGACTCGTGAGAAAATAGCATCTGGTCCTGGACAAGTGCGAGCTAAGCCGAGCGTTGACTTTATTCGACGTGCCAGCAAAATTGCAAATGAAATAAACCCAAGAACAACGAACAGGAATTTGTTGATTTGTGTGTGAAAGATACAAAAACGAGGGAAGAGAACTTGAAGATGAAGCGATTAACTATTAACCACGTACAGACAGCTAATAAATACAAAAACCAGCTCCTGTCTCGACGCAAAATGCAAGAAGGCGAAACAATCTCCACGTTCTTAAAATGGGCTTTATTGCCTACGGTCTTGAGTCAGGTTCGACACCAGACGGCATTCCTCCACCGCCACCGCCGTCCACACTTGCCTGTGTCATCAAGTCGGATATGTTCTTCTCCAAATCATCGATACGGTTGCCCATGTCGTCGATCCGAGTAAGAATCTGGTCCGACATGTTCTGGAATTTGTCCTGAAGAGCCTGCAGCAGCGTTTGAACCTGCAATTGATGGAACATGGAATTCAGCACAGTTAACGCGCGACTGGACTACGTATAAATCAGAATAAAGGCGTGTCGGTGCTATTTCATATTATTTCTACGGTGTACTTACGTATTGGGTCAGCTCCTGCATGTTTTTCGGGTCAGCCCGATCCAAATCAGCCGGGCCTGAGCTATTGTTGTGATCAGCCATGATTATTGCTGAAATGAGTACGGAAGCACTGAAACAGAACTGATTTACACTACAATAGCACAGCAATCAGTGAACGAGCGAGTCAAAGTGTCAGTCAGAGAATCGGGCAACCAATAATCACCAATCGCAATCGGAATGGAATTCGTCGGTGCACCGATGAGTCAAAAGTCAAATGACGAAGAACTCTGCAGTAGCAGACAGCAGAGTAGTTTAAATTTTGAATGAACCAAGCCCAGAACAGGCGAGACAAGAGAATGAGAGTAAGAGCAAGAAAAAGTTGAACGCACGCACAGCCACGGAAAAATGACAACAAAGTAGCCAAGGCAAAGTTCATCAGACTGGCAGGCACACGCGACTGACGGTCTTTCAATAATTTCAATTTATGGCAAGTGGCAGGCATGTCAAAAGTCAAAGTTTAATTAGATTTCAGTGCGAGAACGAGAAACATGCGAAGCGAAATGAACATTTGTTTAGTCGATTCAATAATATGAAATTATGCGTTTACGCGTGCGTGTGAGATCAGAAGATCAATCTCGGGTTAATTTCTAATTTGTGTGATCAATATTCGATAGTCACGAAATGAGATGGCTTGTCTTTATTTCCGCTTTTAGCTTTCAGCGCTGCTGCGTTGTGTGGCTACAATAAAATGTCGATAAAGACTGTACTCGTGGACGTGCATGACTTGAGAATGAATTCTACAACCTAAACTAAGTCGAGTCCTTATGCCCAGCATTTAAATTAACTGTCGATCATCTTCTGTGGCGAGTGCGGAGCAGAAGCGGTCGTCGAGGCCATAACTACCCGCATGAATCCTACGACGCTCTCGACGTACTCTTTCGGATGTACCATGTAATGCTTCACGTGCGGCGAGTCGGTGAATTTGAGGTATTTTATGCGGTTGCCTCGCTTAGCTAGAATGTCCGCAAACACCTCGACCTCGTCCGCGGCGATCAGATCATCAGCTTCTGAGTAGATGAAGAGAAAGTTGTGGTTCTTCACGTGTGTGATTCGAGCAATCCAATTCTCGGCAGGGCCAGCGTCAGGACGCATTGTCCCATCGCGGCAGTTTACGGTCAGATCGTCACCGAAGAAGCAGAAACGAAAGGCGGTCTTGAGGTGGTACCAAAAGACGAGGACCGCAAACATGAGAACCACGCCAGCAGCGATCACATGTCGAAATCTGAGCGATGAAGGCAAATTCGCAAAATTCTAAGTTGTTAATTGTTCTAAAAAGTAATGCCATAAAAGTAGACTCAAATTAAGCTAGAAACACTTACGCGCTGTCTGCGTTGATGTTCACAATGGCTCCATACAGGACGTGTACTTTTCTCGGCGCCGGCGCCGAGTCGAAAATTGTTCCACGAATGTCCAAGCTCGCTTCATCAATCTGCATTTCACGCAGGAATGAAGAGTATGTCAAGCCACCACCGTTTGAGAATACGTGGAAAAAGATTGGGTGTGTGTCCAGTTGAAGATCCTTCAGCACGTTGACGAGTTGATGGGTCATCGTGCCCAGTTGCGAGATTTCAGCAAACAGCAGCTTCAGCGGTGTGATGTAACGAATAACGATACATCTGAAATAGAAAGCCACGTCAGCTAATGACTTTATTGCTTAATTGAAGCGAATTCACTGAAAGAATTTAAGAGAAATGAGCGAAGTCAAGGAAATCACCCTCTTTTCAAGTAGATATCCGAATATTTTCGCAAGTATTGATCTTTGGAGCCCGCCCAACCCAGTAGTATTACCACGAGGTCCTTTTCCTCGCTGCTGGAGATGTGCGCATCGTCACCGTCAACAGGCCAAATTGGGGCGAGGTCTTCAGCGGAGTCTGGGCCGCCAGGGCCGAGGCCATTGTTGTTCACACCCACGCCAGTAAGAGCGCCGTTGCTGCTGCGGGTGGGGTCTTTTGGGGTTGGAAACTGCACGTGATACTCGAATTCTGCTGAAGTCATCCTGAATTTCCTGAATACTGGAGCCCAGCGAGCAGATGCTGTCTGAATCGGCTAACGGCTAGTTGACTGACCACTGAGTACTGATACTGAATTCACGAGATGATAGACTCTGGAACTTTGGAGTCTGGACTCTGCAGAATTGATTATAGTATGTCAGTCATGGAGTTGGCATCAACGAGTGGCGAACGTGCGAGTGACTTAACTTACATGCACGACGACGACGCCTTGTTTTGTACTTTGTAGTTGACCTTGGACTTGCACCAGCAAATTAATGGGAACAAAGTTCAGATTCAGGCCGGTATCGGCTTCGTCTCGGTTTTCAAATGACGTACGATACAAAGCACTAAACACTAAAAATACTGAAAATGGCACCTGAGATTACGTCACCGGATGCAGATTAGATTAAACCACGTTCACTTCACTATAAATAGATTTAACAGCACAATAATATGAATTAGAGTTAAATTGTAGTAAAATGATAGGAAGTCTGGAATTTGTATTACATTTCAGGTACAAATTCAAGGCCAGCCTTGAATGCCAAATCGAATAACGATAAAATATGAATGAATTTGTCAGCGCAACGCAGCGCAACAGCAGAATGAAATTGACTCACTTGACGCACGACTTGTTTCTCGTTTCTGTTTGAATTGGTCGATTTGTTAACGGCGCGCGGGAGCCAAAAAGGAAGTCAACAAACAGTCAACGAAAACTCTTACTTTCTCCATCCGGCAATGGAAAAGCGTACAAACCTTGCATGCTCGAGTTAATCAGTAATTAAATCAGTGACTTGCGTAATTTAGACAATTTTAACCAGTTTAAATGCTGTAGGAGACTGATCTGGGCGTAAATTTTGAGATTTTATAAGCACTGATTTGACCAACCAGCGGACGAAGACGTGGGTAAGCATTTAATTCTTTAATTGTGCTCGATGGCTTTGCTGCTGTGTTATCTTGATTCTTTTCTTAAATCAGGCGTCCCACAATATAGAAAGTCGAAAATGACTGAATCGACACCTAACAAGAAGAGAACACACGCACAAGTCTTCAAAAACTGTCATGATTTGACTCAGCTAGAGGAAATTACGCTTGAAAATGGTTAGTTAATTCATCTGGGCCTATGAGGGTCGAATCCGGTACTATAGCAATGTACTTCCCTTGTGACAGAAGTGTAATTGTGAAGTTGTGATAATTTGTTGTACGTTCCAGTGCTTGAATGCCTTCTCGACCGTTACAATTCGTCACTCTTCTACACATTCGCTGGTCAAATGCTGATCTCGTTGAATCCTTGCCTTCATAGATCACACAAGTCAACCAGTGACGTGAACGAACAATGCCAGCGGACTCCTGTGCGAGCCTCGAACGCCAACGGTGATGGTGATTGCAATGGAAGTCGAAGTGGTCGATCAGCGTCGCTATCAACATCAGCATCGTTGGGAAACAATCAGAATAGCTCCCCGCATATCTTCCACGTTGGCGAGAAATGCCTCAAAAATCTTCTGTCGGTCGGAAGTAATCATGTCATCATCGTGAGCGGTGACAGCGGAGCTGGAAAGGTAAATTGAGAGTTTGAGAGAGTAATTTATTCTCTTATTTGATCCGAGAACTGTATTTTTAAGCCGGTTCATTTTTGCCTTATGCAGACGACCGCGATTCAGCAACTTCTCCACTACTTTATACGCAAGAATGAAAGCCTCCGTCACTTGCAGACACCAAACGGTCTTGATAAGAAGATTTGCTTCGCCACGTCCGTCCTCGAGTCTTTGGGCAACGCCAGTACCGCTGCCAATCCAAACAGCAGCCGATTCGGGCGTTTTGTTCAGCTCAACTACGAATCCACGTACGGCAGCATAATCGGAGCCTCAATTCGCACTTGTTTGCTGGAGAAGCATCGCGTGTCAAAGTGCGCTCCGAACGAACGCAATTTCCACATTTTCTACTACGTTCTGTACGGGCTGGAGGCAGGCATCTTTCAACTCTCGGATCTTGTCGACACCACGACGATGTCGACGTCTACGCTGGAACACGAACACGAGAACAGCAACAGCAGTGACTTGGATTTGGACATAGAAAACCTCAACTGGAGGGATTTGATACCGGCATACTTTCTGGAAGGCATGACTCAAGGCGATGCCGAAGAATTTCTGGCTCTGCACCGATCCCTGCTGTCTCTTCACCTCGCGGACGAAATGACTCGCGTATTTCGCATCGTTTTTGGGCTGATGGTACTTCTTGGAGTCAGATTTGAGCTGGAGCCTGAGGATGAAGACGAGAACGACCTTGGCCTGAGTCCGGATCCCGATCCAAGTTTCGACGACGGTAGGGAATTCACCGTCCACCGAGACAGCGCGCTTTCGCTGCAGGTCGCTGGCGTCGTCTTTGGTTTGGAGCCTGACGACTTACTCGAAGCTTTCGTGGCACGCAAGATTGTTGCTGGCGGCGGTGGTGGTGCAGCGCGTTTGAGGCGCAAAAGCGTATTTCGCAAGCCATGCGAATCGATGCAGGAGTGCAACGAGCGACTGGCGGCGTTTACAAGTTCTCTGTATGACACGATCTTCAATTACGTGCTCGCAAAGGTGAATTCCATGCTCAAAGTGAGCCCAAACGCGACCGGCGAGGACGAAGACGACTTTGGCGATGGCGATGACTGCTTTACTGCTGGACCGCTGACGCTTTCTCTGCTGGACTTATACGGGTTTGAGAATTTGGAGGTGAATCACTTGGAGCAACTCTGCATCAACTACGCAAACGAACGCCTGCACAGAGTCTACCTTCAACAGCTGCGAGCGATGAATTACGAAATGGAGCATCAGAGTTTGCATTTTCACGACTCAAAGTCGATCAAAATACGGCGACCGCACACGGAGCTGGAGCGAATTGAAGGAGAATCGGCCGAACGCCTGGACTGTCTGCATTCGCTCCTGTTTCGAGCGCTGAACGAAGAGTGCCTTCTGAATCGAGCCACAGCGGCGGAGGTGGGAGACAGGGAACTTTATGAAAGACTCGCAGCTTCCGCGACAGCAAACGCTTCAGGTTCAGAAAATTCAAGCACGGGAAAACAAGGAAGCAAAAGCAAGTACGCCGCCACCGTTTTCAGGCGACTCTACGACGAGACCTGCCCCTTCATCGTGCGGCACTATGCCTCGGACGTGGAGTACCAACTCAAGGGAATGGTCAGGAAGAATGCGGACTACGTCCCACCGGAGTTTGGAGACCTGCTTCGGTCTAGTCAGACCTTTGGGGTGAAGTCCTTGCTGCTTGAGCCTCCGCCAACGATAACGACTGAGCCTGGCAGCAAGACGAAGACGAGCCGAGAGAAGACCAAGACCATTCTGCACCGCTTCAAGTCGGACGTCGATGAACTCGTTAACGTGCTGAATGGCAGTAGCACCGGCGAAGGTGACAACGCCGGAAATGGCAATGGTCAAGACGTGCACTTCATCAAATGTATTCGGCCCAGCGACTCGCTAGCCCCTCTCTCGCGTGTGTGCCCAGCCATCGTCCAGCGCCAGCTCTACTCGGCCGGAATCGTGGACGCCATCAAAATCGCGGGCAACGGACTTCCTATTAGGGTTCCGAAACAGAAGTTTGTGCGCGTCTTTCATGGACTCCTGCTTCGGCTCCGTCTGGACCTTGAAGCAATGCCCGCGTCTACGCCTGAGATCCTTCTCACAGGCACGCACGTCTGGATGTCGGAAGCCGTCTGGTCCCATTTCAAAGAGCTGAACGCGTTCGTTCGTCGAAGGAGCGCCAGGCTGATCTCGGAGGCTTGGCTGGACCGCCAGCGTGTACGCAGAAAGAAGGAGCAAGAACGTATCGCGGAGTTGGCGTGTGCTCTGGCTGCAGCTGCTGCAAAGGCTGTGGCATCGGCGGCTGTCCAGCATCAACGGACCGTCTGCGTCAAAGTCGAACCCGCTGTGCCTGCGCCTTGTGCGCGTGTGCGGGAGCCAAGTCGAACTCGAAGTCCTGCGCCCACCGGAAAGAAATCTTTCACTGACGCCGTGCGTGAGCTCCGGCCATACTTTAGTCGGATGAATCTCGGAGTGGATGATTACCTGATAACGAGGGGCCAAGTGTACAGGGTAAGCAAGGCTATTTACGAGTTTAAGGTCAATGTAACAGGACGAAGAGTCTACGAAGGTTTTTTTTGCTTTGTTTCAGGGTCCGAAGCACTTCTTCACATTCAAGCCGATATTGCCCTTCGCTAACCTTGTGCCGCGTTGCCTCCGATCTCAGGGCTTGGTGGAGCTCTTTCTATGAAGATTGACATTATGTTAATTTGCGAATTTGCCATGCAATTTTGTTTCTTTGTTAAAAATTACGGTTTAACATTTCCAGACGTTGGTACGTTATTTTGTAATTTGTACGCAAATAAAGTGGAGAGTTATGAATTATGGCTGCGGGCGACAGGCCACGGCGTATTTTCGAGCAATTAATTTGTAACTACACCACAGCACCCGATTATTGGCCCGATGGCAACCACAACACCCGATTATTCAGCGACTGCGACATGTGTTTTTATCGGAGTTCAGACCCAAACCAAACCACCAACAAGCTACAACGCTTACTCCTTTTTCAGACGTTCAGCCTTGCCTGCCTACAAACTGCATAACTTTAATTGATTTCTTTGCCGGTTCGGAAGGTCTTATCACAGGATGTGGCCGGTGATACAAGGCGGCTGTCTGTGATTGGAGGGCCTTGTGTTTCGCCACCGCCATGTCGTAACCCAAACCCGAATCGGGTCGCGTCTGCAAATTAAAACTAAAACTACGTACGCGTACCACGGAAATTGCCATTCATTCTTCACTTCAATTACCATAAACTTCTTACAAACTTACCATTTCACACGCAACTATTTAAACCTGGACTTAGCGAAAGGTCAATCTTCGATCAGCTAATCTGATTTTGGATCCTCTCCATAAATAACTATTAGCCATCATCATGGGGTTTGGACTCGATTCAATCATCGCTTCGAAGGTGAAGCCTCACCTGAGCAAGTTCTTTGTCGACTTCTCCGACGAGAATATGAGCATTGGAATGAGTAAGTTCGGAGGCACTACAAATTCAAATTCGGGCATTGACTTCGATTTTCTGACGATTTATCGCAGACTCATTCACGATGACCAACATACAACTGCGCCCCGACGTTCTCGAGCAGTTTGGGCTCCCGTTCACCGTCTACGGGACGCTCGGGAACCTCTCCGCTTCGCTCTCGTTCTCCTGGCTGACTCCGTCACTGACCATCGACGTGGAGGACGTTTACTTGCTCGTCGTGCCCTCGAGTGACGTGCCGTACGACGCGGCCAAGGCGGATGAGAAGGCGCTCGGCGACAAACGGTCAGAGATTGTGAAGTACTTTGAGGCAGAGGCGGCCAGGAAGCAAGCTGAAGAGAACCCGGACGACGGCGGAGGAGGTGGAATGCTTGCCGGGTTTATCACGGGGCTTATCAATACACTGAAACTTAACATCGCAAACATCCATGTCCGATACGAGGATTGTGTGACGAGGCCAAGCCACCCGTACTCGGCTGGAGCGATCCTCAAGTCGCTCAGCGCCGAATCGAGAGATCCCGACTACAACGAAGGAAGCTCGCCTACCAGCGACACTTTCTACAAGGTAATTCAGATTACTTACTCTACTCACGCTACGCTTTGAAACTCGTGGGGCACAGTAAATTCCAGGAAAGATTCCTTGACTGAACGAATTTTCGAATTCTTTGTCATATTCAATAGCTCGTGCTGCTCAACGGCCTTGGAACGTACTGGAATTCGAATACTACCGCCATCGGCAACCACCACGACACGTCACCGGCGGCGATCTCTGAAGCCTCGAAAGCTCTGCAGGCTCTCGTGCAGGACGATTCTGGACTCAATTACTGTAAGCCACTGTAATAACTACTGAGATAACGGTGATTTAAAATCGGGGAGGTTTTGGGTGGCGAATTTGAAAATTTGAATTTGGTGCGTATACGCGCTTTTTGAATTATGCAGTCGTTGGCCCGCTCGGTGCGACGCTCAAGGCGATGGTGACACTCAAGCCCGAGCGGCTCGAGGAGCCGTTTTCGCTGCCCAAAGTGGATGCGACGTTGGAGATCGAAGGAGTGCAGGTCGGGCTCACGAACCTTCAGTACACCGATCTGGTTATCCTTGGCGATTCGATGGACTCGATGGTTCGCTCACGACCGTACCGCAAATTTCGACCAACGGTGCCGGTCTCAGGGAAGGAAGGCGTTCGGGCGTGGTGGCGGTTCGCGTACGACTGCGTTCTGGTCCCGATTAAGCGTCGGAAGGCGGATTGGAGCTGGGACCGAATGAAGGAGCACAAGGCGCTCAAGGTAAAGTTCAGGGAGGAGTACTTCGACCTCCTGAAGCAGGGCACAAGCCCTTCGGACGCTCAGAAGGAGACCGTGCAGGCGCTGGAGGACAAGCTGGACAACTTTAGCGTCATAGTCGCTCGGAAGGAGATGGACGAGAAGCACCGGCTCCAGACGGACTTTGTGAAGGAGAAGGAGTCGGCCGGGAGTTGGTGGAGCAAAGTCACCGTGACGCCGGAGGAGATTGAGGAGTACATGCGCGACAACTTCTCGGACGAGCAAAGGAAGAAGATCTTCGACACGGTGCACTACGACCCCAACGCTGGCCCGCCGCCGGAGCCCCCGAAACACTCCCCCGACTACGTCGAGATCAAATTCGGGCTAAAGGTGCCAAAACTGGGCGTGAGCCTCACCCAACTCGGACAGGACGCGACGAGGAGCGGCTCGGGGCCGAAAGTTGTCGAATTGGCGGTATCTGGTGTCGACGTGGACTTTGCGATGCTGCCAGGCGTCAGTGGCATCAAACTGAAGGCGGGCATCGAGGCGCTGAACGTATACGGAGACGGAAGCGACGACGCGAAGCCGCGGCCTCGGCTTGTCACGTCGGAGTCGTCGTTGAAGGAAAAAGGAAGCGAGGGGCTCCTCGCGCTCCTGTTTGAGAAGAACCCGCTGGACTCGACGGCGAGCAAGAAGGTGGTGCTGAAGCTGCAGCCGCTGGAGGTCGTCTACGATGCGGGGTCAATACAGAAAGTGTTGGACTGTCTCGTGCTCCCGCCAGACGTTCACCTCCCCGCACTCAAAGCAGCCGCTGCCGGAGCCGTCAAGAAGATTCGAGCCCAGCAGGCTGCGAAGATGAAGGCGGTACTGGCGAATAACACTGATTCGATGGATCTTGACGTAAGTTGGTGGAAAATCCTCATCGAAAAATGTCCATTCTTCGATCGAGTTAATCTTCTTATTGATTATCTTGCAGATTAAGCTGATGGCACCCTACGTGCTCGTGCCAGAAGGCGGAGCGCTCACAGCGAACGCCAATGTGCTCATGCTCTGTCTCGGAGTGCTAGATGTGCAGTGCCGGCCTCGAGACACGGGTGCTGACTCGCTGAAGGCCGTCGACGAGCTGTCGGCCGATGCCGTGCAGATTCCGCCGGAAGTTGCTAAAGTTGCGTACAATCAATTCGAAATCAAACTGAGCCAGACACACGTGAGTAAACATTATAAATGCACATTTACCATTTGAATTTAGCGCTTTCTCGAATCCAACCTGCTTCAGGGCTGCACGTTTATTTGCGTACGTTTTTTTTGTTCAGGTGGCTCTCGCCTACGCTGGCGAGAACGTGCAGGACGTCCTCAAGCAGAAATATGCCGTACCCGCCACTCGTGACGCCGTGGCCGCTGCCACCGACCTCCCGACGCCGCTCCTGAGCACGGGTGATCTCGTCGTGAACTTTGACCAGTGCGCCATCAGCGATGACCCCCGTCTCCCGAAAATGCGGGCGCTCGTTCACCTTCCGATTATCAACGTGAATGTGGTGGATGCACGCCTTCTTCAGCTGCTGCGACTCGTCACGACACTCCCGCTTCCCAAACCAGGCGGAAGTGGAGCAGCGGACTCGGCCCGCCCGGCGCCCGAACTGCCCCCGCAGCCAGCCGTCGCTCTGACGGACGTTAATTTCGACGCAATCGTTCCAGCCGCGGGAGAGCAGCAGGAGACGGCCGAAGACCCCGAAGCGGTGGTGCAGCTCACCGATTTCGCGCTCCAGCTGGACATTGACCGACTCCACCTCGGATTTTGGAGTCTGGTGGCCGACGCCGGCGCCAGTGCCGAAACCCGAAATCGGATCCGACCAATCGTGGACCTGAACGTGAACCGCTTCAGCACGGCGTTCAAGCAGCGGACGTACGGAATGACTGCGGACGTGAGCCTCCTCTCCATCTCGGCCACGTACCCGAGCGCCGTGTCACGCCCCGCCGAGGCGGGCAAGCCGCCGGAGCCGGTTTACCTTCTAAGAACGCCTGAATCTATCATCGAAAGGGGTCTGCCTCCAGTTCCGTTTGTGCGCGTGCACTTCTTTGCCCAAGCCGCCAACTGTCCTCCGCAGCTCGCGCAGCTGGAGCGCACGAAAATCAACATCGACGTCGCTTCCCTGGAGCTAACCCTTCATCAGGAGTCGCTGCAGGTCCTCATGGGGCTCGTGGACACGATCGGCCGGCAGATGGCGGCACAGGCGAGGCGTCAACGGCCATCAGCGTCCGAGACGACGCGACGTGTGATGCGTATCTCGACGGAACAAGACGCGGCGGGGAACATGCGCATCACGTCCGTGAAGGTAGTAACGGTCCTCGCATTCAACCCAGACGAGGTCCTCACGCAGCTCGTCGCGTCCCTGGCGGGCGTAACCGTGCGGCTCGTCTCAGATGCGAAGCGGATCGCCGAGCTGAAGCTCGCGACGCTCACATTTGGCTTTGAGGACCGGCACCAGACGACGAGCATCGTGGCCGAGCTCGAGGCCCTCTCCGTGCACAATCTC